>JAKRZM010000117.1:84845-176593 GCA_036379175.1 Heliconius cydno galanthus
TTCATCTACCATTGTTCTCAGTACAATGGGGATAATGTTGCTAAATGGGGGGAAATCGATGAGCATAAGCTATGGCTAGGTGGTTGACAGTATAAATAGTAGTATATATATTTTTTTTTTTTTAAATGTTTGTATCTTTTGTATTTTACGTTGGCTTGCCTAATAAATAAATAAAAATAAATAAATAAATAAATAATATTTTTGAATTACGTATTTTAGGCCCTTGTAGCAGTCAGTCAGTGTCTTGCAATAATCGCGTGCCCACTGCACGCGATTATTGCAAGTTCGATCCTCACTCGGGGGATTTTTTGTTTATTACTTTCCTCGTTTGATAGACAAATCACGGCGTGGAGATACAACACTCAACACACAATTTCTCTTAAACTGGTGGGAAGGTTCCCTATAACTGCTCCGCTGTGTAGAAAAGAAAATATGTTACTTTCAATTTTTTAAGAACATTCTGCCCTTACTTCTGAAATTATTAAAATAGAAAATAGAATTATGAAACATTTCTAACTTGGCTTTTTATTTTTGGAATACATTTAAATAATTAGGGCAACCACATTGAAATAGTATATTTGTAGCTATCATAATATAATAAAATGGTTGATTTGTAATCACGTTCAACACTAACGTCCACATTTACTTTTATTAAATAATTTAAATTATTTTACTTTAGCATTGGATAGCTGTATATTTTATTTGGTAAATGAATACTATAAAGTAAAGACCTTAAAATTATTGGTAAAATAACTTTTATTAGAATATAAAGATACGGTCAAACATACAGGTAAATTTAATACCGGTATTGTTGAAGGTCAATTTTACTTGTATTCGAAAAATAACACTGTACTGTAAAACAAACACTGATTTGTATAACGAATAATAGAGTCATTTAACTCATAAACTTTTATTAAAATATGATTATAACTCTAACTCACTTAATTTTATTTGTTCATAAGAATTCATAAGAATCAGTACTCGAAATATAGTAAACAAACACAAAATTACTTGTATAAGTAAATTAAGCTCGCAAATAAAATCCTATTCTAGACTCAGTTGGCGTTTTCTACAATAAATAGAGGTATTACGCGGACAAATGCTCAACGATTTAGGCGCACTATAGCTTGTATTAAAATGCAAACGATAGGATTTTTTATCTATATATACGAGTGTGTACGTTCCTGTATAGTTTTAAGACACTCCATTTCCAAATTTCTGCTGAATGAAGATTAATTGGGGATACTTATCGCTGCGTTTTATTAACCAGATGATAAAATTTAAAAACTAAATAATATTTCATGACGTTTAACTACTTCAAGCTGCTATTTCTACATTTGACGCAGTTAAGCAGTTTTATACTCAAAAGTATAAAACTGCTCAACTGCGTCAAAATGACGTAAATCGCTAATATAAATTTATTCGCGCAATAAATTAAAATAAATATTGTTTATTTCTAATCCACACGTTATATTTCATTGTTGTGTAGTGATTTACGAACAATAGTGGATTTCGATGGCTGCGACAATCAACGCCCATTCAGGTGGATCTATTGTGTTTTAGAAAACAACGGTTAGATTTTCGAAGTCAATTTGTACGCGTAATTGATTTACCGGATTTTCGAGGGTTATGGGGGATTGGTAAACAAGGTTAGGTTATGTGTTTTGATTTTGTATTAGGTTTATTATATAAGAGTAAATTGGAGTTGTTTGGACCTCCTGTTAACTTTTTCTTTTTAGATTTGGAATAGAGGAAGATATTTTATTAAGGAATTTATTTGTTAAGGAAGTTTTTCGGAATGTTTAGATAATTTTTAGAAAGTTTATTTTTTATAATTTTTCTTAAGTCATTAACTTTGTAAACAATACACCTCATCCGAGCGAGTTTATTTGATAAGACGAATAATCCTATGTCCTGGATGAGATTTATTTAAAAGGCGTCCTTTAATTGGCTAAAAAAGGAATAAAGTTAGTAATAAATATTCTAAGTAGGGATTTAGGGACCGTATCCTTTGGGATTATTGCGAAACAACGACGCCCAAATTGGACGATCCCGTACTAATGGTAAAGCTAATTGGAAATCGTCTCAAATTTTTGAATTTGATAAATAATTAGTCAGGTATAGTATACCAATCAGTAGATTGTACTGGGCCGTATAGTGATAATTTTTTACTGAATTAATTAAAACAAATTTTTAAAGTATGCCAATCGTGGCGCAGGCCCAAAATGTGACCGTAAAATCGACTGGTTGTAGGTTCAATCCCCATTCGAAGAAATGAAATATTTATTTAAATTTATATTTTCATTTTCATACAATTTGATGACAGACGGACTGACGGACTGCGGAGTCATTGATCCTAAATAATATATATATTTTTGTAGTATAAGCAACGCGACGTGTGAAAAAAATATATTCAATAATTATTTAGTTACCGGTACCGGTACAACTAATTGACTCCTAGATATAAGCTGTAACAGCTAATTTGTCACAGAATTTGCTTTGATGCACCGCACTATTAATTTCCATTAAATGTGACATCAGCACTAATTGATGTTACATGGTCTTGGACTCGGTGATTTTGTCTTATTTAATATGACAGATAAAATAATTTATTGGACTTTATACAAATAGAAAATATACTTGTATTATCATAGAGAAATAAATTTAATATTCTTAAATACAAATTAGTTTTAAGAATATTAAATATTAGTATTAGTAGTATTTAGTATTTAGTTATTTTATTTCTTTTAAAACCTTACCAATTGACCCATGAGTATAATGAATATAACAATTGATATTTACACTATTTTTGTTTGGAACGCTTGTTTTTAATAACACAATCGCATTCATTTAAATCATTCCAATCTAAATATTTGTTTATCGTTAAAGCTATTAATTATTTCGGTGTTGAATAGATATGGACAGTAAAATTTTGTTATTGTTAGTGACGGAAATATATACATTATGTATATGGAAAACCTTTAAAATGCAAATTCAGATTCATTTTTTTGATGACATGCCTAAATTTGAACCTAACTTTGACTAGCGTCAAGACGTCTCTATTCTGTGTTTATATATTTGTATATAAACACAGAATAGAGATTCTTAAATAGAAACCCAGCTTTCTGGGAATAAAAACTCATCAATCATCAAAAACTGAAAGACTATCTTTGAGGTTACCTACCAATCTTCCGTGCTTTGAACACGGCCTAAGATCTTAGTTCATGAACGTTGGAAGATCTTAATTCAGGAAGGTTGAAAGAGTCATTAAAATTTCAATTGACATGAGGACCACCAGGAGGAAATATATGAAAAGGTTGATGACAGTGGACGAGTCGTAAGACATATGCAGAAACCATCCAGAGATAAAGCATGGATAATATCAAATTGTTCCCATGAAAAAAAAACTCCTAAAACAAATAGGTAAGTTAAAATGTTTAAATCGCCCAATTTTAATAAAGTTTTCCGTTATAGCCATTAAGTGCTTATCTTGCTATTGATTTTAGGCTACAAGCCAAGATCTTCAGCTAAGATTATTTTAAATGAAACCAACTACGGTACAGAATGTGCTTAATTTTAAATAGCAAGTCGTTTGGGTCGTTTTGATGTTACTGCTGCCAACTTTATGGGGGTAAGTAATTTAAGCTACTCTATAAGAATTGGTTCTCTATGCGACAGAGCTTCAACAGTTTTAGTGTTTCAGCATAAATATATATTCGATATTTATATGTATATTTATATATAGAACTCTTCCGTTACTTACTGGCTGAGACAGTGCACAGTTGGTAACGATAAAATTTTGTCTGTACATAGCTTCTTTGCTGAGTGTAAGCCGTGCACTAGGAGAGGATTGCTGTAAATATCTACGAGATATTACGTTTTATGCTTCACAAAGATAAAGAACACAAAAATACGAAAATATTTTAATACTATTTTGTTAAGCACCTTACTTTCTTTTCCTTTCAACCCAAAAGGGATTTTTTGACATACAAATCTTCCAAAAAAAATTTGGAGTCGTAGAGACTTAAGAATTTCACTAAATCCTTTTATAAAATTGTGAAAAGATGGTATTACTTGGCAATGAATCAGTAGTAATTTAAATAGCACTTAACTTGAAACTCTTAGTGATTTTAATGGTGATGCATAGCTTTAAATGAAAAAAAAAGAACTATTTTAAATAACTGGGGGCTGTTTGTACTGTAGCGCTACATGGTGACTTTTGTGGTTTTGAGTCACTCTAGAGAACGTTTCCCATTACCTAACTATTTACTCATATTGTATAATAGGTTCCCTCGGCCTATTTTGCTAAGCTTGAAAAAAAGCTATTAAAAACACAACTGGTAAAAAGATCAGCAAAAATAACCATAAAGTAATAAATAAACAACATTCTTTATACTCGTATTTTTCGGGTGGACGTCCATACGAATATTGTAAAATTTTACCTCAAACAAATTAGAAAGGTTATATAACATCAAAAAACCACAGAAATGGATATTACACAAACATTTTCCATAAAACTTGGAACTTCATAGAATGTTCCCATAGCGGCCGCTACTAGGACGCGTTATTTGCGGTTGGAACGACCCAGCTTAGAGCTTAGTGTTTATTCCCATATTACCAATGTTCATAGGAATAGTGGTTATAGGAAAAATATATAGTAAATATTATTTTTTTATCTTTTCTCCTTGCTTATTATTCCTTTTCTCGTATATTATATTATATGCAGAGAGATAGAAGAGTGAAATATTTTTGTTACTGGATTTTCTTTATCTCTATCTACATATATGCTGGATAGCGAAACTTCACGTTATATTTCGGATAAACAAAATTATAAATATTTTAATCTAAAATTAATCTTGTAGTTCATTTAATCTTGGAATTTCTATAAATAGAGATATAGAAAAACATATTATTATATACGAGTATTACATCATAAAAATACATAGTTATTTAACGTACCTAACAACCTCTATTAACTATTACGAAAACATGAACAGTATCCAAAATCATCTAAAACTTCTAATTTTACAAGCTAAGCACCCATTACTGGTGATTAAGTATCCAAACTAGATATTGAAGCAACTTTTTTACTTATCTCCTGAAAACCTTTATAGCAGCAAACATTGCCAATTTAGGAGGGTAGGTCAACAAAAAATAACGCGGTAATAATGTGTAACGTAACCTAAACAAACATGTTTAATGGCGGCGTTTGTGCCCTCTCCGTGTCAAACATGGTGGACCGCGGATTATCCGGCAGGAAAGCACCGAAAATATTAAAACGGCGTTATATTATTTATTACTAGGTTAGTGCTTCAGTTTATTAAATGTTTGCTTAAAGTGTTTGAAGTTGTTAGCTTATTTTAAAGCTAAGCTTTGGGGAAAATGTACCAGCGTTAAGAGGATATTTGGTATTTCCTTTCTTCGCTATATGGTGTGCCTCCAGAATTCGGCGAAAAGTAGGGAACGGAGTGTCTTAACAATATGTTCTCCCTGCCTACCCCATTGTGTGCGGGATACATCGTGAAGCTGATTTTTATTTATAAGCATTAGCAGACATTCAAAACTACGTAAATATCATCAAAATGTAATATTTAAATCCTTTTCATTTCATAAAATAAAATATCCATAAAAAGAAACAAATTCAATCAATTTAAAAGCAAAATTCATCTCAGGTAATATGATTTGCGTAGAGCAATCTAGGTGCTCTGTTAACGTCATGTACTATCAAACGGTGGCATTTGGAAAAATGCCAATCCCTGATTCTAGTAAAAAAATCTTTATCAGATTGAAATAAAGTTTATTTTTCCTTATTTCCTAGTATTTCAGGGTTGTAAAGCCGAGGAAAACTTCAAAGGGGCTATTCCTGTGTCCGGTTGGAGAAAACAAAGTGACTGTCTGGATCCGTTTGATAGACATTTTGTATTTTGGGCTTAAACTAATTGAACAGTTCAAATTTGAACTTTTGACGGAGTTATCAAAAAGTCGCTATTTCAAGCAGATTTGTTAAAATATTTCTTTTTCAGCTTCACTCGCTTTTTTCTGTATAGCAGCATAAACAGAGCAACTTTAGTGTTAAAACACTCCGTCCTCCACATCATGCCCAACTTTTGAGATATTGCGTATTGTGTGGAACTTAAAGGGTGGGGAATAAAAATAATTTAAATATTATCTTTCCCCATGTAGTTAGAAATCTGAATTATTAATATTATTGAAGAAAAGTTTAATACAAGGCAAAATGCAAAACGAAAATTCGTCGTTATTCTAAAAATCGCGTTATAGCAACATCCTCTGTCCTACATTTACACACTCAGTACAAACTCGCTTCCTAATGAAGTTACACTACACTAATTGAATATAACTCCAGAGGCGACTCGTAAAACTTACTGACTCCAACATTACCAACATTTCCTCTTTATTGTAACTTATATCAGGTCAAGAGAAGTCTCTTTTACGGCGTCATTGGAGATTATTATACGTTAGTCTAAATAACTTGCTTTATATTGTTTTAGTTTTAGGTTTTAGTGTTAACGATTTATTTAAATGTAAATATACATCCTTCTTGATGTACCATTTGGATGAACCACTGGTAAAGCTTTTTCAAAATTTGGTATATCAAAACTTTACCATCTTTATAAGAACGTTTTTTAATTACCTCTGAAAATAAGTAGTGGTTGATACAGAATAGAAATAAAACTCTTGCAGCGAAAAGAGATTTGACGTACTTTATAAATGTCACTTTGAACACCTGTATTTTAAACAAAGTAGCTCTCTGCCTTTACCTTCTTCAGTCCTTTTAAAGGACTTAGTCCTAAAATATTCTATTCCTTCTGCCTTATTCTCAAGACATTATGTGTTGATTGGCGGAACTTAACGCCACAGAAATAAAATCCGACTGCCGCTGTGCTATTGCGGCTTCAATATGCCTAAAAGTATACTTGACAAATTATATCGATTTTCCGATACAATTACATCTCGCATTATGAAGATATACTGTCATCATTTCACAAGATTAGGTTTCCCAAGAATACGTATAAGGGAATAAAACATTTTCTGGTTTATTTGATTAAACGGTTTCGACATTACATTCCGCTCTGTTAACAAAAACGGTGAAATATCGTTATTTCAAATGAAGAGAGAGAGATCGAGTAACTTCATCAATAATATTACATTTAGCTACTTTAGTCATGAGAGGGAACTCGATTTAGCAATTACTTGGAGCGGTCAGCGGCCCTCAACGAAGTTAGGTGTTGAGATGTTAGGGATTTTTTTTTTATTCTATACTAAAATATTGGTATTTCGTCATTTAATACTATATTACTTTTCTAAAGTAACAAGTATAGTATCAAGAATAGTGTTAAGAGACTCCGTTTACCTTAAGACACTTCCATTCCCCATTATAAAGATATATAAGTATAGAAATCGGGGCAAGGCGTTGCGATGAGTTCCATCACTCCACACGCAATGGCTTCAGAATTCTGTGGAAAGGGGGAGGTGGAGTGTCTTAACACTAAGCCCCCTCTGCTACCTGCGAGATACAGCGTGAAGCTGAAAGCTGAAAAAAAACTGCAATGTATTTATCCCACCTTATTTTTAATGATGCGAAGGTTCAGAAAAACGCTCTAATCATAGGCTGGCAGATCGTAATGGATTGGGTCATAATGGCCTTTAATATGTAACGTGATGATGCGGGAATAGCGATTATCATATATCAAACCACGGGTTGCGCTCATTTAAAATTCGCCTGAGCAAAGATACTGGGATAAATTTTATGTATCATACATACATAGGGTTTTATCACTTAAAATAAAAGATTGTGCAGAAATTTGTAAGTCAAAATAGGATCTCAGTAGTGTTTTTCTTCTTTTTTGTTTTGAGGTAAAATTTGTTTCTTTTTTTTTAATAGTGGAAACTGCTGCTGCTCTGGAGACGTAGGGGACAAGCGATAACGAGGAAAACGCGGGGTTGACTTCCACTACCCAACACGTAATACCTCCAGAATTTTTTTATTTTATTAATATAATTGTCGCTAACAGTTTTAAATTTACGAGGATTTTTTTTGAAGAAACCTAAACGAGAAATAGTTTAGACCAGAAAATAACTAAAATATATAAGATTTTAACAGCACACTCATAACAGTGGGAAGAGTGGAGAAAAAATGGGAACCTAGCGTTAAGACACTTAGTTTCCATTAACACACTTCCGGTCCCCACTTTCTTTACACACCGCGCTTTACAATGTTTCCAGAGCAAAAAAGTAAAATTATAAATATTTCATTTCTTTCAGAGAGCATCGAACTCTCAACCGTCACGTTTACAGCCACACACTTGTGCTCCTAAGCCACAACGGCCTCAACAGGATGACAAAGTTAAAATGCCAAATTACATCATCAGTCTCATCTGATAGTAACTCGTCGTCAGTCAGTCAGTCGATAGTCACTTAGAAAACACTAAAGACTTTTATTTGAATTTTATGATCAGTAAAACTTGTCAAATGGAGGCTTCGTTAGTTATTACTCTGTATTACTTAAATGAATCGCGGTAAAGTGCAGGGTAGGCAGAGGGAAGTAGCATTTTAGTGTTCAGATACTCTGTCCTATGTTAGGCGCTTCCATTTCTATATAATTATGCCCATTATTTAAATATCACTCACACACCACTCCTCCGGAATTCAGCAGAAAGTGGAGAACGAATCTGTGATGAGGTTCCCTCTGCCTACCCTGCTCTATGTGTTGATATAGCGTGAAACTGAAAAATAACCTTAAATATCTTATCTTAATCTCTAATACAAAATCTCTTGTCAACTGAAAACAAAGATGCGTTTTTTCTTTGCTCTTAAATCAATATCGTTCTTTGACCTAATTTCTCATCCCTTTGTAGATACCCTTCTATTGTACCTATTGATTGTATTAGCGATGTTTATCCGACGAATTGTGTCTTTTTTCTTGTTTTGTTGTAAAAATAAAATAAAATGAGGTTAGTATGTCATATCAATACTAAATTTGGTACTTGTTATTTGTAAAGCTGCTTAAAAATAATTGTTTCATCATGTTTTTCTAAGACACGATACACATCTAAAAAAATAACTTATTAAAAAAATTCAGTTATTCATTTCATTCACGCTGCATCCCGCATACAGCAGGCAGAGGGATCAAAAATTTCTCTGCGAGATGAAGCATGAAGCTGAAAGTAATATACTGTTTTTTATAGCTTTACGTTGTATTTAACAAAATAAAACTACTTTCTGCAAACTAAATTCTGAAGGTATTGTGTGTTGAGTGGCGGGACTCAACGCTGAGCTTTACCTCGTTACCAGAGCGAGATAATGAAATTATTAATTATTTCACTTCCTCGAGTAGGAAACGAACCTACAACCTGTCGCGCTACGACTGGCCTCTTTAAAAACAATTTTTTTAACATTGTTAACAATTTTTTATCAAAATATTTTAGTTTATTTATTCACAATACACAGTAAAGTAAACGGAAATGAGTAGTCCAAAAATAAAGCTATCACTTAACGAAAAAGTCAAAATGTCACTTTAAATATTTTCATATTGAAATGTCAGAGGATCAAAGCCTCCTCTCTTCGGTAAGTAATTATGTGGATGTTGACATGTCTTTATTTACACTTCGCGACTGAAACGTACGATCTTATATCGTAAGGTTATTTAAATTGTGAAAATCCTATATAATAGGTACATGTACTAATAATCCTATAAAGCTAAAAATATTATGAATGTGAGGAGTATCTTGGGATGAACTATCCCAGTATAGTTCCTATTCCTGAGATAAGCATGATGTTTTAAATTGAAAAAATATTTTTATGTTATGTAATATTTAAATATTACACCTACAATTACATATTAATCGTTTCTATGTTAATTACTGAATATGTGGTCAAAAAGTTGCCTCAGAAATTAACATTATAAATGTAAAAATTTGTGAGGATGAATGTTTATTCCAACTTTACGCAAAAACTACTGAACGGCTTTAGATGAAACTTTACAGTAATATAGCCCGAACATCATATTAACATATAGGCTATAATTTATATAAATTCTTTGTATGATTTGGCTATTATTGATTATTATTTGGAACCATTAAGGGCTTGGATCGCTAGTATCATATAAAACTCGTACTTATTTCCACATGACCACTAGATACACCGTAACACTACGTAATGCCTAAGACCTATTAAATTCTATTGGATATTTCAATTTGAACTAGAGTGTGCCTGAGTTAACACTGACTGCGATTACAGCGTTTAACATGGAAACTATTAATTTAATATCAGTTCAGTCCATAGCCTATATTCCCCTATAAATTGATTATCCAGCATAAATATTTATTTGCAATTTCAACCAGTAGTTGCTGAGCATGTGCAGCAATGCGCTATGCATTCACACACACAATTTTTTTTTCTAGCACGTAGCAGGATTCGGCAAAGGTGACCTGGGAACCTGTTTAGTGGCTGAACTCATCGCTACGCTTTGTCTCGTTAGCAAAATGAGGAAAAGAAAATATTAAATATTTCATTGCTTTGCAGTGGGCATCGAACCCACAACTTTATATTATTATAGATACAGAAATAATATAAAATAATATTTCTTTAGGTTCATACAATTTCCAAATATTATTATAATATTATACAATATACGTTTATTTATTTATTAAAGCAAATCAATTTCAGACATCAAAGTAAATAGACAACATTCATAAAATCTTGAGAAGATAATATTTTGAAGAAAAAAATATTCTTTGAACCTAAAAACAGAAGTGCCTACCTAAGTGGATTTCTATATCTGAATATTACGAGCACTTTCCAAAAGTGCTTTGTTGATTAAATATTGCTTAGGCAGATTTTAGGGACCGTGTGCGCAACGACACAGCGTCTGACTGTAACGTCTGCGTCGTGCGTCTGTTTTCCCCTAATTTTCTGTCTAAATTTTTAGATTCAGAGCAGATAAAGGGAGTCTAGTGCTGAGACACTACGCTGTCTACTTTCCGCTGAATTCTGGAGTCATTGCATGTTGAGAGCCGGATCTCAACTCCGTGACACCGGCGCGGAGAACAAAAATATTGATTACTTCATTTCCTCGAATGGGAATCGAACTCACAACCTGATTCGTTTACAGTTACACACTTGTGCTTCTATGCCTTAAATAAATATTATGTACCGAGTAATACTTATATAAAAAATAATATTAGCCATGTATACTTATAAGGCCATCTCTTGGACATTAAACTTCTTAAGCTCGTAATGTATAGAAGCTTAGACATGAAGCGTATAGTTTATGGATTTAGTTGTTACGAAATTACTAAAACTTTATACGTCTTACTTAGTTAACAACATATTATATTAATGTATGGTAATATATTTTTAATTAATTATTTTTTTAAGATGCTTTATAATTTTTGTATCTGTAGTTTTACTCTTTTTTATTTGCATACCAGAGTAAAAAGTTAGGGATTTGTAAAATAAGAGCCTAAATCCTAATGGCCCTAGTAAAAGTTCTATTAATCGAGCCCTGGCCCCAACATGAGACCAGCTCGGTGATATATTATTGTATTAACACATAAGTTTCAACTGTTTATTCTGTTTTATGATTAAACAATTATAAAAAGTGGGCCAAATTCAGTTTCTTAGATCTTTTTATTTGTCACAACTTGTTAAAAGGTGACGTTAAACAGTGTCCCTATTTTTCTAACTCTCTCACTCTGATAATAATTATAAAAAAAGACCAAAAAAGGCGAAAAATAATATTTTATTTAAGAAAATCATCGCCTTAAAAATTGTATACCAAGAAAAGTTATGTTAAACGTGTCTAACTTGTTAAAAATATTTACAACACCGGCGCTCCAGCTCCAGCACCAGAGCACAGAAGACAGTTAAATAATTCAAATGCCTAACACACGGGAAGTACGTGACTATTGGATATTCAAAATGTATCGGTGAACTCTCGGTGTACTTACATCATATAAAGTGAAGGTTTATGAGTGATCCCGTTACCCAATACTAAGTAGATCGAGGGGAACGTAGTATAGGAGATGGTTGACAAAAATCATAATATAATTTCACTTATAATTTTTTTAGGTTCGCGTTGTATCCTACACATAAAACACTAAAATACTTTTTTGGTGGGAAACCAGAGAAAACGGAGCCCTTGGAGTTCCATACGGTCTCTTCGTACCTCTTTTCCTTCGTCCTCTGGCATCAGTCTGAGTTCGATTTCTACTCGAGGGAATAAAATATTTAATATTTTTCATTTTCTCGCTCCGAAAACGAGGAACAGCGTTAGTGTAGCTGTTGGGGTTCCACCACTAAACGCGCAATGCCTCTAGAATTTGGAAAGTGAGGAACAGAAATGTTCCTGAAGAAAGGAGTGTCTTAATCCGGGACCATTCCCTGAGATAACCATTTAGTTATCTCAGGTATTGTTTTTTTTAAGGCAGAGGGCCTTAAAAAAACACAAATATTTAATATAAGAAAATTTAAAAGATATATTCAATCCACAATCTCTCAGACATGCCTTGGAGAGGATATAGAGAAACATTTCACAACCACGCTATTTATTTCAAAGTGACAATCTATCGACATCTCATTTCTACTTGCTTTTTAAAACACTTGTATTTAAAGTATCATTTAAGTTAAGTATTCCTTGCGGTTCACTATTTACGCTTTACTTAGTTTCTCGTCCATTAGAAATATATTTTAAGTTGATGAAAAATTTTAGAAGTTTTTTCGTACCTTTATAAATAGTATTGTTCCGCATAGTAAGATAGGCAAATATTTAAAATAGTACGTGCTGATTAGCGGAACTTAACGCCGCATTTTATATTAAAAGAATGGTAAAATGAAAAAAATATTCTCCCTGCAATATAATAGACTAACATATAACGCTTACAGTCAAACACTGTCATAGTGCAGAGGCAGTTGTAGGTACGATTCCCAGTCGAGAAAATTAAATATTTAATATCATTATTTCCTCGCTCTGGTAATGCCTCAAGTGTTCCGCGGAAAGTGAGAAACGGAAGTGACAATGGGGACGAAATATCTCAATACTATGTTCTCAGGTTCCCTCTGTCTATTCTGTTAAGCGCAGGATACAGCGTGAAGCTAAAAAAAAAACAAATATAGAATAACAAGGCAGCCAATGAAGTACAAACAAACAAATTTATTGTTTTTCCGTTAGCTGCGGTATAATCCATACAGATTGCACGTTTTTGTTAACGGCACGCGAATCACTCCCTGTACACTTATTCTTACCTATACCACTTTTATGTTATTTATATTAGAGGGATATTGATGTGTGGATGTAAATAAATGGCATCAATTGTACTTTTTTTAACATAGCGCGGTGTTAAGTTTCGCCACTTAGTACCTACGCAATATCTCGAGTTTATTATTAAAATTGAGAATCAAGTTTATGTTATGTTTCTCTTAGGTACCTATATAAATGAATTGTCAAACTTCAAAAAAATGAATTGCACGTGTATTTTTCAACTTTGTGGACAGTCCGAGTCTTATCAAAAACGATGAAGACATTTTTGACATAATTATGGTTATCTACATACTCCCAGAGGCATGTAACATAGACACAGATATTTGAAAAGATTAATATAAAAACTCGATATGGTTACTAGGCAACTGTTCAAAGTTCCAGCCTTTCCTTTTTTTCTTCCAATTTCATCATCAGACTAGCTCGATGATACAATAATAGTGTATTGTCGTCTAATCTTCATATTGCCAAGTTTCGTGATGATTCAACAACTAGAAGTGTGTGTAATACACACGTAGTTACTTAGAGGGAGCTCGACCTAGCAAAACATGTTAAAAAGAACCCCTTTTCATATATAAGAAGAGGAACAATTTCCAGTCAACATTTTGTTCTAAGGTTTGGTTCGGTTCGACTAGACAGCTTTGTAGCCTTATTGTCTATTGAGAGATTTATTGTTATACATACATTTACTAAATGTTCTTAGTTCTTACCTTGATGGAAGAATTTTTATGTAAAGCTATGCTATATTTTAATTTCTTATTATATACGATATTTTGATCTGCTAATTACATGTAAATTATTGCAAATTCAATAGACTTTATAGGTAATCGATTCGAATTTAGCAAACCGACATTTTTTTTTTAATTTTTAATATTTAAATTGCAGCCAGCAAAAGATTATGATATAAATTAAAAAAATATAACTTTTGGGGACAGGGGACATTCTAATAGAATATGGTGTAAGTAATATTTCTAACTTTTATATTATTTAAAAAGCACCTTAAATATCCTTGTTAATATAAATACAAACAAGAAATAAATACAAAATTAGGAAAAAAATAATATAACAATTAATATAACTTTGCTTTGGAAAATGGTGCCCTATTACAAGTTCCATAAAGACTATAATATAACAACAAAACAACGTGTAAAATAGTCCACATAGCGATATAGCGCTTAAATCGTGAAAATTGTCGTTCAAAACGTCATCACGTTTTGCAAATGACAACTACACCTGCTCGGGACAATGGGGATTGTGGGGAATGTGTAGTATATACAATATTTTTTTATTTCAGTATACATTTTTTGGTAATAATACAGAGAAATTTCGGTAGATAGGAGAAGTCAATATTTACTTATTACTCTTTCATGTATTTTCAGAAATTTTTTATAATTCAGTATTTAGAANTTATATATAAAGAGGGTTGTATTATACAAGTTCCAGTCAACATTTTGTTCTAAGGTATCGGTTCGACTAGACAGCTTTGTAGCCTTATTGTCTATTGAGAGATTTATTGTTATACATACATTTACTAAATGTTCTTATTTCTTACCTTGAATGGAAGAATTTTTATGTGAAGCTATGCTATATTTTAATTTTTTATTTCGTACGATCTCTTGATCTACTAATTACATGTGAATTATTGCGAATTCAATAGGTTTTATAGGTAATCGATTCGAATTTAGAAAACTGACATATTTTTTTTTAATATTTAACTGTGTAAAAAAATATATAACTTAAGATAAAAAAGGGGATATAATACCTATTTTAATATATTATATGGTGTAAGTTATACTTCTAGCTTTTATATTATTTAAAAAGCACCTCAAATATTCTTGTTAATATAAATACAAACAAGAAATAAATACAAAATTAGGAAAAAAATAATATAACAATTAATATAACTTTGCTTTGGAAAATGATGCCTTATTACAAGTTCCATAAAGGCTATATAACCACAAATCAACGTGTAAAATAGTCCACATAGCGATATAGCGCTTAAATCGTGAAAATTGTCGTTCAAAACGTCATCACGTTTTGCAAATGACAACTACACCTGCTCGGGACAATGGGGATTGTGGGGAATGTGTAGTATATACAATATTTTTTTATTTCAGTATACATTTTTTGGTAATAATACAGAGAAATTTCGGTAGATAGGAGAAGTCAATATTTACTTATTACTCTTTCATGTATTTTCAGAAATTTTTTATAATTCAGTATTTAGAAGAAAGCTGGAAAAAACTTTCTAACTGTTGGATCCGCGTTTGTGAATTTTTTCCTTAAAATAAGCTACTAGGCTTTTAGTATAACATAACCAATGTACGAGTATATTACTATTTTATGAATATCGAATTAACATTAAAAAATAGTCTTTAAAAAACAATAATGTAACGATAACCTTGACGGGATTGTATTCTCATATAGTAAATATCAGTGGATACAGATAAGAAAAAGGGCCCAATTGTGAACGCAAATTCTAGGCTCATAAGTTTTCAAACTAAAATATGATTCCAATAAAAGAAATTAAATCTAGCATCGATTTTTTAGTGCTAGAGCTTAACGCTCTGCTTTGCTCACCAGACCAGGTAATTGAATATATTTTAAATATATAACCATTCCTTACAGATGGAACGAACGAGATCGAACTCCCAGTCTTCGCACCATAGTCAGATGCAGTGTCGCTGCACAACGGCCTTATTAAACATTCATTCAAATCCAAAGCATGGCATTACCATCTATATTTATCCAGATCATAACTTTGGAGGCAATAAAAGCTCCTCTCAAAGAATAACTGTAATAAATTTTATTGTCGTTGTATCGTAAAAGACAATTTTTATGTAATTTTAAGTACAAGAACTTCTTTATTTTACGACTCGACTCGTGGCATACAATTTAAGTTTTGCCATCGATTGGCCTAGACACGACTTACAGCTTATATGAGTGTGTAGTGCTAGTCGAATGAAAGTTAGATGTTCCTACTAGAAAATCACTAACGTAACATACCTCGTATAAGTATATCACATCAACTTCACGCTGTATACACACAGCAGGGTAGGCAGAGGGAACCTGGGAATCTACTGCTAAGACCCTTCTGTTATCCACTTTCCGCCGAATTCTGGAGTGTTTTGTATGGCGAATCTCAACGCCGTGTTTTGTCTCGTTACCAGGGCGAGAAATGAAATGTGTCATTTCCTCGAGTGGGAATTGAATCTACAACCTGTTGCGTTTACAGTCGCACGCTTATTCTCTTGCACCACGACAGGCCTTAAATGGATAATTAAATAAAAGTAAAAGAAGTAACGAGAGATCAATTCTTGCCAAGTCAAGACGAACTTTTAGGATTAAAATGTGACTTTTAGGATTCTATGAAATATCTTAAAAATAATACATTTCCCCCATAGGAAAAGAAATCCCAACCGTCGTGTTTACAGTCAGAGTCCCCCGTCAGTCCTCCACAGAAGAACACAGAATTACGAAATAATTCCTCAATATCCAATCAAAATTTAATCTAACAAGAAGCTAAGAAAATGAATAAGCAATAAGCTATTGATATTTATATGACATAGTAAAGTGCACACGAACAGAAGTTTGCGAGGTCCTGGAGCCACATCCTGCAATCACTTACATTGTCGTTGTAAGCTCGGAGCGGTCAATTGCAGCGTGTAGAAACTGCTATTGCTAAATTTGGTGTGTGGCCCAAATTTTGGGATAGCATATTTTAGTAATACTGATTTTTTAAACGTTTTTAATGTTCCGTACTTCATAAGGAACAAACGGACAAATATTTAGGTCTACGGTTGTTTAGGGCATAAAAAAAGGGAGAAATCAAGCTTCTAAATCTAAGCAACCAAAAGGTACTTGTTACCAAAGCGGAGAAATGAATCGTAAAGAAAATATTTATTTTGAAAACGTATATTTTTTTTAACGTAGCCAGATTTGAACACGCGCCTCTTGGAAACAGTCCAAACACTCTAACCACTAAGCCATACGTTCTCTCATATCTCTCATCAAGCTACGTCAAAATTCCAAAAAATCAAAGACCTAAAATCTCCACCTTGCACCAACCACCCTGGCACTGGGACGTTTGCATCGTAAAGCGAGCGCTTTATAGTTCGTAGAGTTCCGACCGTCACATCTCCCTTTAAGTCGAATTGTATACTCGTATGTATAATCGACGGCTTTACCATTAACATGGCCAGCTAACTTAGCAAATAATTAACTAATAATACGGTATATTCTTTAAAGCTGTATCCCGCATACTGCAGGGTAGGCACAGGAAACCTAGTGTGAAGACACTCCGTTCCCCACTTTCCGCTGAATTCTAGAGGCCGCGCGTGTTGAGTGGCGGAACTCTTAATTTCGGCGGGAAATGGGGAACGGAGTGTCCTAACTACTGACACTAGATTCCCTTTGCCTACTCTGCTGTGTGCGGGCTACAACGCGAAGCTGATTTTTATCTTAGTCTACTCTTGTCTTTCTGCTTTCTCCATTCTAGATCTTATTTTACCTATTTTTCTCTATTTTGTTAAGAAGGTACTAGTTTTTATTTGGGGCTTCGCGTCCCTTTCTTAATAATTAGAAATAATTAAAAATCTTGACATTTATAGTACATTGTAAGGACTAAAACAGCCCTTCCAAAGATCATTTCTTGTGTTTGAATACTAGTTCCTAAGATTGGCGCGTTCATCCAAACAAACTCTACCTTATAATATTAGTCTTCTTCTTCCTGGCATTAATCCCGGCTATTACCAGGGTCTACCTTCCTACTCAACCTACTCCACTTTACACGGTCTTTTGCGTCCTCCGTGGTTAGACCATTGGCTCTCATGTCCTGCATCACGACATCCAACCAATTCTTGGGCGTCCGGGAGGTCGTACCTTATAATATTAGTGTAGATATATAAACAACATATATTTCCATATCACCAAGTTATTCAATTAGGCCAAACAACAAAACACTATGTTTGCATCGTAAAGCTAGCGCTTTAGAACTCGGTGTTTCGACCGTTCCATCTCCTTTGTGTCGCACAGTGGGGTGCGCTCCACAGAAAGTACGTTTGGGACGATTTCAAAGAAATGTATGTGGACCTCGAGTGATAATTACTTTTTCTATAACCTAAATAATTTTTACTAACTATACGACCTGGTTTTCTTTAAGTTTTCTTTATTATAAGGTGAAGATTTTTATTCATATCATACTATTTAGTTTAAATGAGTTAAATTTGTTTTAGAGGCTCTAGTGGTGCAAGGGCAAAGGGTGCATGGTTGTGGATTCCATTTCCCATTTGGGAATGATTTATTATCATTTCCTTTCCATATCAAGAAAGTCTAAAATGGGGAACGGAGTCATTGCCTTTACATGTGATGCTAAAAAAACAAACAAAAACAGTATTTATAAAGGAAATATAGCAAAATAAATATCTGATGGAGGATAAAATTAAACAGCAAATAAAAAATTACAGTGAAATAGCTTCCGTTATTTAAATTGTTCGGTGACCGCTGACTCGTTTTGTTTGTCTTTCATTCAATCCGGATACTGAACGATTCTTATTGAACCGAACGAACGACTAAATGCAATTTTGTTATAGACATTGACGTTTTCGTTAACAAGGTCCTTTTTAACCGTATAAGTGACGGTTGTGGATTCGATTTCTATTCGGTGGAATAAATTATTTTAATTTCCTCACTATGGTAAAAAGACATAGAACACTGAGATACAGCTTTAAGCTAAGAACAAAAATTAAAACAATTGAATTTAGTATACATTTCTACTATTATATTGTGTTACGCTAATTTAAGGCAAAGATTGGCAAGATTGGTAAGTCTAATTTGCCCTATAGGGGTCGAGAGTTCACAACAATTTTACGAAAGGCTTGAGGAAAAGATTTAGTGACAGATCACTTAATTTTAGGTTTCAAGAACCAGATTTATTGGGAAATCACGTACTTTTATGTTTTATTTAAGCTGAATATGATTACATTTACCTACTCTTAATAGCGTCAGTAAATATTTTTTAAAGTAGTTACAATTAAAACATAGCAGCTGTAGAATGCTTACTTCTAGTTTCTGAAACGCTAACTTCAAAGAGCTAATAAGCTTTTACTTTAATGGAATTACTTCTTTAATTAAAGAAAAATTTAGATGTTCNCTGACTCGTTCTGTTTGTCTTTCATTCAATCCGGATGCAGAACGATTCGTATTGAACCGAACGACTAAATGCAATTTTGTTATAGACAGTGACGTTTTCGTTAACAAGGTCTTTTTTAACCGTATAAGCGACGGTTGTGGGATCGATTTCTATTCGGTGGAATAAATTATTTTAATTTCCTCACTCTGGTAAAAAGACATAGAAGACTGAGATACAGCTTTAAGCAAAGAATAAAAGTTAAAACAATTGAATTTAGTATAAATTTCTACTATTATATTATGTTACGCTAACTTAAGGCAAAGATTGGTTAGTCTAATAGGTAAGTTGCATAGGTATCTGCTTACTTTTTCAATTTTACGAATGGATTGAAGAAAAGATTTAGTGACAGATCACTTAATTTTAAGTTTTAAGGACCAGATTTATTGGCAGATCACTTACCTTTATGTTTTATTTAAACTGAGTATGACTACCTTTACCTACTCTTAATAGCGCCAGTAAATATTTTTTAAAGTAGTTACAATTAAAACATAGCAGCTGTAGAATGCTTACTTCTAGTTTCTGAAACGCTAACTTCAAAGAGCTAATAAGCTTTTACTTTAATGGAATTACTTCTTTAATTAAAGAAAAAAATAGATGTTTTCTGTTAAAATTAAGACCGTTTTTTTCCGCCGAATTGTTGAAGCATTGCATGTTGAGTGGTGGAGTTCAACGCCGCGATTTGCCTGATATAAATAGCCGTGTCTTAAATATATCTGTGTTAATAGACATTTATTCAAAATTGATACACACTTATGCGCATAATATGTATATTTTATTAGTATTAAAGTTATAGATAATTAAGTGGGTGTTGATTACTGATAAGCACATTACACAGTAAAAATAGACGTACTCACGAAGACACCCCGGGCAAAGCCAGGGACAAAACAATAGTATGTTAATAAAGAAAAGATAACATTTTAAGATAAGATACATTCTGAAATATTCCAAAGTACTCTATTATTCTTACAAAGTAAGAAGTTTCGTGTAAACATCGATCTAACTAGAAACTATTTAAAGTTTGCTGTCTGTTAATGATGGTTCTTGAAATTGATAGAATCTCATAGTTCCATTTAAATTTTCGAATCGAAAATTAATGACAGAATGTTTGCTCGTGAAATATAATTACGAATTTATTGCTGATAGCTCTGTCTGTGTTTGTATTTAAATTTGATTTGGAATTGCTCAAAGTGAGTGATGGCTGACGCTATTTAGTTTTCTTGATAATGTTTTATTAGAATTAAAGGTTTTTTTTTAATTATTTATACTTTTATTGATTTCACAACGACATTCCGTACCGCGGTTACAAAGTGGAGAACAGTAAGCTTTCTTTACTCACTCTGCTTTATAGTGAAGCAAATTTTATGATATTCCCAAATTGAGAAATGAAAGAAGAATTTTCAGAAACTTTACATTTAAATGTGAAAAATAATTAAAAGTTTCCTTCTGAGAAAGTCCTAATTGATCTCCTCATTACATCTCCTTGAAAATCACACATGTCTACAGTTTTAAAACCTCACTACAAACAAAAAGATTATTTTCTATTTCCTACAGAATTTTAAGAATAACGTAGTAGTAGTATTGCATGAAATAGTACTAAACTTACCTGAAAACAATTTCAAACTAAATGATTCACTTATAATTGAAAGCCGTACGTAGCTCTTTGAAAACCTTTGCCTCTTAGAACTGAATGCCACTCAGTTTTACGTCTACATATGAATGCGTATAGTCTAGAAGTAGGTGTAAATCAAACCGCTAAGGCCCGTAAAGGAATACTGTAATGAGAATGCAATGAAAGAATCTCATTACTTATACTATTAGAAAAAACTTGTAGCTTTTTTTGCGGCTATGAGAATATAAACATATATCACTTAGCTTCTTTGAATTGTGCCATATATTGTAGAATGTATCCAAATTTTAGTGGAGAGTAATTTTGTTTCCTTCCGCAGAATTCCGGAGGCATTGCTTGTTGAGTGGCGGAACTTAACGCCGTGGTGGATGATTCATGACGTGTGATTAGAATTGAAGTGCCATACAATTTCAAGTTTCACTTATTACAATAGCAAAAAGCTTTGGTGAATGCAATATGGCAAATATATAAGTAAAAATTTTCATTGTAATTTTCTTCAACAAATCTAATATCTACAATTAGAAGACAAGGTTGAACACAATAAATTGTTTGTAAACTAGCAATTTTATTAAAGAAAAATATTAAAAGAAAATGTACTCGCAACATAAAATTTCTTATAATTATATTTGAAGGACTTATATTTATTTTTCCTGTTATTTGCTGTTTTCAATTGTAAAATCAGAACCTTTTCAACTTTATGTGTGTTCTGTATCCTGTGTGGTACCCATTCTTTAACCAGTTAAATCTTCCCAAGGAGCCTTGTAAATTTTAAATGGGCCCCGGCCGTTAACAACATCTTTTTTTACAAAAAAATATATATTTTCGATGTGTTTATCAATTATTAAACTATTTCAATGGCGATGTTTTTCAATATTACGGTTGACCCGCTGTACACAGATGATGCAATATTCATTGCAGTAAAATTTGAAATCGAACCCCCAACCGTTGTATTTACAATAGCACCCTTGTTCCTCCGCGCTTTCTCTATCTATCAATTTATCAATTGCTGTGTCAGTCTTCCTATAGTCTATATACAAAATACCTTGCAATATCATAACTTTTGATCACGTCCCTTATCCAATTTTACAAGGAACAACGAATTTATAGGTTCATATTGTCGGTGTGAAACTAACGTAAGCTAAAAAGACGACAGAGTTGCAGAGATCACCGTAAATAATGAATTGTCTATAAAGCAACACTGTAGCGGGGTCATACGGTCATATGGGGTGAATTATGTAGGGTTGCCACTTGTGGGAATGTCATGAAACATTCATAGTGTTATCATGGACTGCCTGGTGGTTGTGGGCTCGATCCTCAGTAGAGGTGTGGACATGTGGCCAGTCTGTGTTACTTTAAGCACGAAAGGTTGTGCGTTCGATTCCCACTAGTGGAAATATTTAATGTTTTTTTTCGCTCTGGTGTAGCGACACCAGCTACAGCGAAAAATGGGCAACGGAGTGTCCTAACACTTGTTTCGCTCTGCCTATTCTACTGTGTGCAGCAAATATAAAAAAATATTTAGGAAAGTAGCGAAAAGGAGACCTCAGTTATTTGCTTTCTACTCTTTTACAAGGATTTGTTTATTTAGCTTTACGCTATATAGCACATATTGTAGGGTAGGTAGAGGAAAAATTATGTTCAGGCACTGCTTCCTAAATGGAAAAATAAATTATCTCGTATCTTTTGTAGTTTTATTCTTTTAAAATAAACTTTTATTGAGATTATTTTTATCGTTGAGACAAGTTTAGGCATTCTTATCTTGATTCTCAACTTGATTTGACTTTTCATCTGGCATTGAAAATATCTTGACATAAGACACGACAAGTTTAGTTCCAATGCCACATCTGTTTATAGATCAACGCCCAAATTCGATATATGTGTGTGTGGAATCGAAATTTGAAACGGAATTTAACGCCGCGCCACCAACCAAATATGGTAAATCCAAATGCTAAAACAATACACAATTTCATCACAACCGTAATCCCTGATGTTTTTACATAAATAATAACGAATTCAAGAATCAAAGGGCAAGTAGGCAAATTGAAATGGATTAAAGATCAAAGCTTTGTTTAACAAAGAAACACTTAGAATAGCTAAAACAAAAAGTTTCATCGCATCGTGTTTAATTAGGGTTACCTTAGGGATTTCTCAACAAGATATCTCCAAAAGAGGTAATTTATAAACATTTAATATGACTTTGTAAGGCTTAATTAGTTTTTACTTAAATTATTGCAGAATAAGAATCTAGTTGGAACATAACAGTCCTCATATAGCAGTTTAACTGCTGACATTCTGACATTCAATATCAACTTTATGTTGAGTTGCAGAACTCAACGCCGCGCATTTTCAATTCAAACATAAAGCGAACAAGCGAGTGTCTTAACTCTACATACTATCTGCCTTGCAATTGTTTAAGAAAAGTAAAAATATACAAGCATATTTAGATTTACACGTCAACCCTACTTCAGCTTTACAAAGGGCAGCACACTTCTATAGCCAGTGTACGATCTAGTTCATCGTATCTTACTTTATATTGAGGCGTTCATTTTCAGCTGTGGTTATCTTCAACTGTGCTAGGGCACCAGGACTTACTTCCTGCAATATACTTATGTAATGATAGATATATGACGTAGGAATTAAGGAATTGTATTTTTGCTTGAGCAGTATGACGTCGTGACGTAATGGCACAAGCGTGTGACTATAAGGGGGAAGGGTTTACATTTACACCGGAAACAGCAGGGTAGGCAGAGGGAACCTAATGTTGAAGTAATCCGTTCCCCACTTTCCGCCGAATTTTTCGAAGCATTGTGTGTTGAATTTCTGAACTCAACTCGCGCTTTTCCTCGTTACCAGAGTGAGAAAATGAAAATATTTAAAATTTAATTTCCTCGAATGAAAATCGAGCCCACAACTGTGATGATTACAATCGCACGCTTGCGCGCCACTTCTGGCCTAAACTAAAAATCTTATTCTAATATATTGAAACGATTTTAATTTTACAAAGAAAATACACCTGCTTTTGCTATTACTTCAGAGTGTAGGTGGAGGTCATGTCCACGTACTCGTGGAATGGTGGCAAGAATGTTTGCTTCGTTCCTTTACTGAATAGTAATGTAGATTCTTGAGTAAAAATGAAAAAGATTTAGAAACGAAAACAATATAAATACTTATATCGCGGACCTACGATTTTTAGAAAAAAGTTTTTATATCACTACCAATTTTTAAACGGTTTGTGAGAGCTAAACAGCAATTAACACACTTATATTAGGGAGAACCTGGTGTAAAAAACTAAAACACTAAAACTAAGATACTCTGTTCCCCATTTTGCGCTAAATTATGGAGACATTGTGTGTTGAGTGGCGGAACACAACACCGCAAGTAAACGAATAACATCCTATTTTCGTTTACTTCAGGTAATAAAAATATTAAATATTTCATTTCACGAAGTGAGTATCGAGTCCACAGCTGTCGCATCTACAGTCATACTCTTATTGGCATAAGACAACCCGGCTACGACCCGGCTACGACAACCTGTACTAAAAAAGTACTTTTTTAAAAACTCTAAGTACTTTAATAGTGTCTCAAACATTTCATCCCAACTAAATGAAAATATCCCCAACCCAAATTAAGAGGCAATTGTTGCTCTAACGACCCTCATTTTGCACAATTGTTTAGAATATTGTTCTTGGAGAGCATCCATTGCACTCTGTACAATAACTCGCCACACCCTCTTCTCTCTCCTCTTCTATTGAAATAAAGAAACGTTTTGTCGGCGTACCTCCATTGAATACAGACCTACATACATTGAATGCCTTCCTCTGACCTCCTTCGCTTTATCTATAAAAATCGATATTCAGATAATGCTATATTTCAACCGTTATTATCAGACCATGAAGTTAGTCCTGAAATTTATTTTCAGTACCTATTGAAATTCTTAGTTATTCTTTTTTATGGATTAAAAATTGAGAAAATGACGTTGGAAATTCGTGAAATTGATTTGGAAGGTAGAATATAATGTGTGTTGGTTGGATACATAGCCGTTTAATAAACAGGTGAAAATTAATTCTTTCATTTGATATCATTGCATTTAGAAGTCTATTTCTATCTTCCAATTATTTGATACACCTCACAAATATGCGACATCTCTTTGTTGTGTAAACAAATAGACAAGTAAAAGAATGGTTTTTTGGAAAAGACAAAATAAATGAGCATTCGGGTCCCCTGATGGTAAGTGATCACCGCCTCCCACGACCCCGTGCAACACCAGATGAGCTTCAGGCGCTTTTTGCAGGTAATCTGTTGTCAACTGTCAAGTACCGTCATTGAACTACCCGCCAAATTATATGAAAAACTTCATACAAGTAGTTTCAGTCATTAATCTCTAATATATATGTTTCTTGTTCCTAAAGATAAAACTCAAGCCTGATTGAAATAAAAAACATAAACAATATCACAAAACATGACGGACACAAAAACAAATCAAGATTTCTCATTTAAACATAGACAATAGAGTCAATCGTGAAATTGGAGAAATAAATTCACTAAAGTAAACTGCCAAAGGGGTGACTGGATTCAATGACGCATTAGCGAAAGTGAGATTTATTCACGAATTGTATAAAATAGCTCTATTCACCGATGAGCGGGCGAATACCGAATTTGAATAAAGGTTCAGTTTAAATGGCCTATGCCTCGCGTGCCCTGAAATGGCCAGACAGCTTGTATTTTGATTTCTGCTGATGCAATTCTATTTTTTATTATAGATTTATTTTACTATTGTATAGAGAAAATATGTTTTAGATTTATAGAAAAAAAAATGTAATAATGGATACGTAAGCATATGCATGTAGACAAAATACATGTAAAGGGTATAACGGGGATGCGAGGAACAACGGTCTGTCCACATGTATATACGAGCCGTGTTTTGTTTTCGCTTAGAAGCAATCGTTTTGTATCAGTCTTTAGTCCACCAGCGACCAGAGAGTATACAGTGCACGTTTGTTCAACAGAAAACTTATTCGCCATCTTTTCATCTAATTCATATTCTAAATATTCTTTATTCAAATAGACAAAAAACAGCTACCTCCGGCTGCTGGGAAGGCAGTTCTGCTGAGAAGAGCTGGTAAATAACAGTTGCCTTTTCAATGTCAAAGGTACATTTTAATTATTATATAAACTAACTGTTATCCTGCATGACATTCTGTAGATAATAATTCCATACATCTTTATTCTGTAAATATTCTTAAATATTATACTTAATTTGTGAGATTTCCGTAACTTCCATACTTAAAAAAAGAAAGTAGTTCGAAAGCTATATTCCGGACACCTAAGTTAAACAATTTACTGAGCAAAATGGAACAGCGACAATTATACTTTTGATGGGTCTTCAGTTTATTCACAAAAAAAATTTCATTTTTGTCTAATATTTTTTGAATACAGAAGAAACTAAGCGCATGTGTTTACTAAAATAATTTTTAACATTATTAGACTTTTTTTGTAGAAAAAAAGTATTTTGTTGTAATTTCTATATGTAATTTTCTGCATTTATAAATTACAAAATTGAAACTCAAATAGCATACCTAAACTTTATATCTTCAAACAACGAGCATTAACAAAACGTGTGATAACGTCATTCTGTAATTTCAAGACGCAAAATGTCAGATGTCAATTTCGTCAACATTGTTTTCCAAACTATTTACGATAATTTTCAATAATTTCAGTTTAAAAAACTAATTTTATTTTATAATTTCTGAAAACAAAGTCATTTATAATATTTAAATTTAGTTTTTTTCCTTGTACACAAGATAATTGTGACATTTCCGTATTTGTGGAACAAAGAAGTGAAATATAGACATTTTTTATTTTGATTTAAAATAGTTTAGATTGATTCAGTAATATAGAATGGATTGCGTTACTACGCTTAAGATATTAGTAATTGGAGAGAGTGGAGTTGGAAAATCTAGGTGAGTATCTACAGCCAGTTATAATCTGCATGACTCATACAGGTAAATTACTATTTATGATAGAAATTCTACACAAAATGCTGCATTTTTCCATAAAAAAGAAGAACCATAAAAAACTTTCTACAATTGCTGATTAGATACAAGAAACTGATTTAAAATTAGCAATTTCAAACAGATATTGGTTTTGTTAAATAGCATTATCAATATAATATAATATTGCGTGACTATATATGTATTAGACCTTGATTTATTTAAATGAAACAAATTACTTAGTTGTTAAATTATACTTCTGGCTATCATGTTGCAGTAGCACAGGATCTGATTGTAAACACTGCAATTCTGAATTCAGTTCCCACTCTGGGGAATGATTATATCTAAATTATTGTAGTTCCTCATTCTGATTAACATAATGTGGTATTGTGTTCTGCCACTCAACATACAATGTCTCTAAAACTAAATGGAAATTGTGCGACATTGTGTTTTAACTCTAAGTTCCCTCTACATAATGCTTCCGATTCCGATTGCTGCTTTTACATCACTTGCATCAAATATGAAGCTGAATTTTCTACAGCAAGATGTAGTTTTTTATTCTTAAATACAAATATATTTAAAATTTTCATTATGAATTCTATTTTAGCATTATCTTAGCGTTCACAACTGGGGATTATAATTCATCATTCCCAGCAACAATCGGAGTTGATTACAAATGTAAGGTTATGGAAGTGAATGGCTTGAAAGTCAAACTCGGTATATGGGACACAGCTGGTCAAGAGCGATACAGAACATTGACAAACAGTTTTTATAGGTAAGAATTTATATAATCCGTGAAAATATTAAAATAATCATTTTGTGAGACCATTGTGACACAGGGGTCTAAGTGTGCAACTGTAAATGTGATGGTTATAGACTTCATTCCCATTCTCTGGAATAAAATTTTTAATATATTCAAATCCTGGCTCTGGTAATGAGGCAGTGTGACCTTGAATTCTTGCTAGGTTCCTTCCTAGGTTCTGTCTGTTTACCCTGCTATGTGCAGAAAACAGCATCAGGCAAAATAAAGAAACATTTATTGAAGCCATTGTGGTGCAATGGGACAATATCTGATGTTAATGGATCTCATCTCCACTTAGACAAATGAATGATTTTTTTATTTTTTTCACATATAATTTACATTGTGTGATTAATTATATAATAATAACAAATAGTAAAATGTATGTTTTTAACATTTCCATTATTACTAATCTTTGTTATAATTTATAATTTTTTGGTTATGTAATTATTGTGTGTAGGGATGAGGTTTAAAAACAGTGATGTAGACAAACAGGTCTCATAGCATTCGCTAAGCCTTAATTTTGTATTTATCTTTTTTGTATAGTACCATTAAACACGACAGGTTGTGGGTTCAATTCCTCTCAAGGAAATTATTTAATTTCCTCATAGTATTGTAATAGGAAAGAAATGTCTTAACTCTATGTTCCCTGGTATCCTCTACAGTGTAACACTAGTAACAGGCAGACAGTGTAACACTAAATGCTGTGATTATGCATTCAAGTCTTAGAATAGAAAATATTTAATTCTAAGATAATCTTGCTTATTACTTTTTTTCTACACTGCTCTGGAGAATGATTATATTTAACATTATTTTTATTTTCCCTCTCTAGAAGAGTGACGTAAGTTCCCCCACTCAACATACAACCTCGATGTCGGTCGAAAAGCGGATGCTGTGTGAATAGTGTCTTAACACTAGATCTCTATCTCTACCTAACCTGGTTTATGCGGGATACGGCGTGAAGTTAATAAAACTATGTTTACCACTAGGGTATTTATAACAAAGTGTGGCGTTGAGTTCCGCCACATTGCATATTGCATTTTCTCGAATTCGAGAGAAAAGTGGGGAACTAAGTGTCTTAACACTACATCCTCTCTGCCTAACCTGCTATATGCGGGATACAACGTGAATGTATATTATCGTTTTAGAGACGCACACGGTGCAATTTTAGTCTACGACGTGTCCGAACCGAAAACACTGCAGAAGCTCAACGAGTGGGTTGAAGAGCTACAAGTGTATTCAACTAAGAAGAACATAGTTTGTCTTGTAGTTGGCAACAAAATTGACAAAGTAAGTAATTATATATTTTTTTTGTATTAAGTTACAGCTTATTTTGGTAGTATTTGACTGGACACGAAAATAATGGCGTATCCATGCTAATATTATGGCCATCGAGGCGCACGGTCCTATTCAGACGACTGTAAGCGCAACGGTTGTCGGAGGAACGAAATATTTCATATCTTGATTTCCTCGCTCTGGTAACGAGGTATGGCGCAGCGTTTGGTTCCGCCACGCAATTACCTCAATACTAAATACTCAATTATTCCACGAAAAGCGGGGAATGGAAGTGTCTTAATTGTGAACGGAATAGGCAACGGAGGATAGTTAGCATTAGTCTCCAAGGTTCCTACTAAGTTGAAGAGTTTTTTTTTGGTTGAACCCGCCAATCTCAGAAACTACTGGTTCGAATTAAAAAAATCTTAAGCTAGTGGGTTTTTATAACATTGACGCCATTATTCACACAATGAGTTCTTTCACTTTTTTTATAAATATTGATAGAATTTACTCTAAAATTAATATTTCTTTACACATTTACAAATAGATTATCTTTATTTCACTCAAATCATATGAATTAATAATTATTTATATGAATATTTATCTACCTGTTTGTTATCTCGACATTTAGCTATATTAGAAACTAAAATAGATTGCATTATCTTCACATCATAATAACGTGAGTGTTTATTGATAATATTTAATTCATATTGATTTCTAAATCCCGGTTAGCCCGGTATGGCCCGGTCGGCCCGGTTTAAAAGAGAATGAAGTTTTATATTTCCACCAATTAAGAGTTTTGTATTTCGTTATTATTTCTCTCCGCTCTCTGGAACTGAGCGAGTTCATTTCAATCCTTTTTACTCGCTCGGTCTTTTCGGCCCATACTTACTATTATTTGTTGATGAAAATACAAGTATGCGGCTTACTATTGCGAGTTCAACGTAGTCCTTAATAGGTCCGCTCTGATCGTGGTGGAAATAGGTCCTTAAAATTGTTGGTCACAGATTATAAATAAATTAAATATGCTTCATAATATGTAAAAAAAGCATAAAAACTAGATTTTTTTTTTATCTTTATGATATTAAGGACCAAGTTTCTTTACACTTTTTGTCGTGTTAATCTTAGAGAAAGAATAAAATTAAGTACGTTTCGCTCGCCTGTACATTCAATCACTAATTGTATGCGTCATAACGACGTTAATTTACAAAATATATTAGAATACTGAAATTCTATTAATATTTCCTCTGTATTTTTTAAAGGTAGTGAAACATAAATTGTCTTATTAGTTTCCATTAATTTAAAAAATACTTGTACTTGTAAAATACTTGTAGGGCAATGAATTCTAATATGGCATCTTGTCGAAATAGACAAAAGCTATTGGAATATTTTAATTATAAGTACTCCTTTGATGATTTCGATGGTGAAAGCCTCATACTATAAGTCTTAGGCTTCCAATATTAATTATTCAGTTTTCTTAGAATAGTAATATAATATTTGAAGCTGTTTTTAAAATCAAAATATTCTTTATTCAATTAGGCCATTTTGTAACGCAGTGCCTTAACAACAGGTTCCCTATTTTGCTGGAAAATTGATTAAAATATATTAATATTAATTATATTTGTACATCAGCCACGCGCCGTATCAAGGGAAGCGGGACAGGCGTTCGCACAAAAACACAGAATGCTCTTTATTGAAAGCAGCGCGAAAACACAAGAAGGTATCAATTTGGCATTCGAAGAACTTGTACAGAAGGTAGGGCATAATATTTTGTATTGCAGTTAATAAATATTATTAATAATTAAATCTGTCTTCAATATAAAATTAAATTAATCAATTGGGAATGAAGAGTGCATTTTCACGTATGAATGGTTTTTCTCATTTTTTTTGCAGCTTTACTTACTACCAATTAAATAAAAATGTATAGTTATGTATTCATCCATTATCTTATCTCTAAAATATTAAAGTTTCATATTAAAAGTTCGTATGTAAAGCTTTTTAAGTAAAAAATATAGTTTGTAAGTTATTAACTAAGAAATATTATTTATTATTTTAAAGATAATAGAAACACCTGGACTTTGGGAGTCAACCGGTTCATCGTCTAACATTCGCATATCAAACGACGAAAGAAGGGAACAAGAAGAATATTCGTGCTCTTGTACTATATAATATAAAAAAACGCTTTGCTTTGTAGGTTGGCTGTAGGTATGTTTAGTACAATTTTTATTAAGAATTAAAAAAGAAAATAAATTTATATATTTTCCGTTTTAGTGTTATCTGTTTTATAAAATGTATTAATATTATGTATTTATTTCTTTTATAGATTTGATTTGATTATTAAAGATTTGAAATCGATATTTATTATTATTTAAATGAAAAAATCCATTATGAATGTTTGAACTGTTGTCACTTTTTTAAAATATTTGTCCGTTAAATACAGATAATAAATTGTGTTTGTTTCCTTTTTAATTGAAGCCAACCTCTGTGTGCAATGTGATATTTTATAAAGTCTGCTTTTGTATATAAATAAATATATATTATTAAAATAATTTAATATGGACTACACTTATTTAGTAAACCTATTTTTAATTTTAACTATTAATTTGTTATTAATAGTTTATCAATTAGAAACTATTAATAACAAATTAATATAATAAAATGTAAAAGATTCATCACATAATAATTGTGTAACATTTTAAAAATTAACCTTTATATCTGGTGTTATCAGAAAAAGCGGCGTTAGATTCCGTCAATGAGTATCTTAGTACAATATCTTTATATGCACACCTATACTACGGCATGTCATTTAGTTTTATACATTTGTGAAAATCAAAGATCTTATAATTTTTATAGTTACCATTTGACAGTTATCCTATATTGTTATTATTTTTTTATTTCTTACAAGCTTTTATTTGACATCTACTAGTATCTACTAGTATGTGAAATATTGCAAGTTCAATTATACCCACTACTCAGTGTCCGATTTGAGCTGAAAGTTGTATTACGGTTACAGTTCCATCTAACATGGGCATCAAATGATTACGGATGATTTGTTACAGAAATAAAGCTTATACATTAGAATAACAAACTACAATTTATATGAAGATTTTGTATAAATTTAGCTATCATGTTTATGCGGGCGAAGCCACGTTTGGCTGCCCGTAGTACATAAGTAATTTGTAAAAAGGAATTTAAAAAGAAACCACAAATATGAATGCATTGTAGCACTTTTTTATATTATTTAGTTATATAGGCTTGTGCTATCATTGTTATATTTTTATCTGTGACATTTTAATGATTAATTAAATAATAGATAATACATGTAAAATAGGACCAATAATATTATGTTCATAAATAAATATGGTAATTAATATTAATTAGTTTCATTTGCTAACCGAAAGCCATTTTGAATTTAAATATCATTGGTACATTATTTTCTTATTTGTGTGCGAAATGTGATATTGTAGTTGCTATAATTTTTATTATATATAAAATCAATGTCATTGAGGGCATCGTAGAGCAGTGGGGCAGCGTCTGCCTATAAGCTCGATGATTGTAGGTTCGACTCCCACGCGGTGAAATGATTATATTGTTAGAAATAATCAACTAATGACCATAGAGGTTATATAAGAACGACTCTAATTACTGGCTGGCACTTTTATGGGCTGTCAACGACGACCGAAAGAAAAGGATCGCTAACGTCACTCTGCCCGATGGATTCTTTAGAACCAGATATTGTTATTAGACTGCTAGATAATTCCCTTTGGTTGTTTAATAATTATTTGAAGCCTTGTTTTAATTCATTACCTTTCCCACTTTATTTAATATTTTCAATAGTTTCTAACATCAGAAGTGGGATAGAAGCCTTAGTTACTAAGCCATCCCATTCCTGATCTTTCTAATATTTTTGTGTAATCGGGTAGAGTTACATAGCAATGTCTTCATAGTTTCTAACAATATATATTTTCGTTTTCTTGATTTGATAAGGAAAGCGCGGTGTTGAGTTTTGCCGCTAAGTACGTAATATTTTGAAAGTTGAGCGAACACTGCCTGCTTTGCTATGAGCGAAAAAATTGAGATATTAGCATATAATAATCATTAAAATGTTATTATATTTATAATACTTTCAAAGATATTTTCATCCATTTTACCACTTAATTTTAAAATATCAGCTTAAAAAAGAAACTATTAACATCCACTGTCTTAACTCACCCGGGCTAACTGACCGGCCATTTATCACAACTAGTACAAATGCCTCTCAAGGAGGCCTGCCCTCAATGGCCCTCCGGAGTCCCACTAATGAGCTCCCATCATTCACCGCGCCGGGATAAGCGTTGACAAATAAAAGCAGAGTCGTGATTTACAGGCGTTTACTTTATCTGTTGTCATTTATAATCTGTGTAACATGTTAAGAGATGTTTTGGCGGGAAAATAAAGCTGTCAAGATGAGCAAGATAAACAGAACGATTGCTTATGTTTACTATTCCGTTGGTGAATTAATATGGAGTTGTATTTATTATTGTTTTGCGAGGAATCGTGTTAATAATGTAGCAGTGAAGTGTTCATTATGTTGTTTTGGTAGTAACTATAAAAATATTTTGGTTATTTAAGAAATAATATTTTTTTTGTTGAAGAAGTATAAGAAAGAACATTTGGATTTAAGCCAATCGTGGCGGCAACTAGCAAATGTGTGTGACTGTAAACGCGACTTGTGCTTTGGACTTGTGGGACTCTTGGCGCAGAGGCACAATTCTGCGACTGTGAACGCTATAGTATGTGTATTCTCATTCGAGGCAAATCCTGGCGTTAAGTTCCGCCACTCGACACGCAGTGCCTCCAGAACCCGGCAGAAGGTTTTTCAAGTTCCTGTTCCCCTGCTACGTGCGAGATACAGGTAAAAGCTAAAAAAAAACAATTTAAGCACTCAAATAAACAAGTATATTTCAAATTTACACTCAATTGAAGCAGCACAAGCTATCTCACTTCGACTAAAGCTGTCGAAATTAATACATACGGATAGTGGAGTTTCAGTCAACATCCGACGAGCTTATCTTATCAAAATAGCGCAAGCACTCGTGTAATATAGAGACTACTGGATTTAATGCTAGACAAAATGTTCACTGAAATTTTGTGACTGAAAATTCCTATAATAATATTGTTTCTTTTTTGGTTCACGCTGCATTCCGTACTTAGGAGGGTAGATATAGAAATTTTATTATTACAGTTTTTCTATGTACTATGTATAAATGAATGAAATAAACGAAGCCATGGTTGCGACGCAACGGTTGTGGGTTCGTTTCTCTCTCGGGGAATAAATCATTTTTATTTCATTGTATTATTTATTAAGCAAAAAATATCAAAATTTATAACATAAAAAAGAACATCAACCAACACCAATCAACAAAAATCATAGATAACAATAGTTATTACAACTGCTATATGCAGGATATCACGAGAAATAAGTATCTATTTAAAACCTACTAACATAAAATATTTATAATATCAAAGAAATTGCATTATAACTTAAATTTACTTATATAAATAAAAGCTGAGGTATAAGTAAGTCCAACTAGAATTCAAATCTGCATTGCAAATACTTGTCTTACATTTAAGTTTATATTTCTCTTGTAACTTAAAGGTGTTTTACTAGTTTTAGACTGTATTAATTTGTATGTAATTTGTATAGACAGAGTGCAGCGTTAAATTCCACTCAACATGCAATATCTCAAAAATTAGATGGGAAATTGGACACGGAGTCTGTGACCCCGTGTCAATTCACTATATTTAATTTGCATTTCTCCATTTAGGTAAATAAAGCACGACGTTGGGTTGCGCAGCTATATACTATATACATATACCTGTCTACAGGTAAGCGACACCGCAAATTAAAAAAAACTCCTCTTATAATGGATGTTTCTTATTTATTTGTAAATCTCAGTCTGTTATAGAGAAAAATAGAAGCGATTTATTTCTAAAACGGAAGCCTTGTACGTCCATTAATTTCACTAGCTATAAACTAGAACAGTTTACAAGTATTTGGAAGTAGAATACTTGACAATATAACTAGTATTGACTCTTCTATGAAGTTATATACATATATTATTTATATTTTTACTTCACCAAATTATGTTATAAGTAATATGATATAGTGCTAACTAAAAAATAGCAGAATTTTCAAGACATGCGCGTTGAGTGGCGGAACTCAACCCTGGGCGTTGTCTACCAGTGATAGTAACAAACAACTGTAAAAATGAACGATAAATATTTTTAAAGAATATTTAATAAATATCCATATAGTTCTGATATTACTATGTTAGTACATATAGAAGATATAAATACATTTTAAACATACCTTCTTTCATATAACATTATTTTACAACGTTAAATTATTTAATTACTTCTAGGGCTCACTCGTGGAGGGAACTTAAGTAGGGTTAAATACAACTGAGTGCTATTCTTTTAATGACAATGAAAATGACATCGTGAACGTTGCTTGTACCAGTTTTCGTTTTAAGTATGATGAGATATATTATTATTATATGGAGACTTTATTTGCGTGGATATTAAGAATATTATAATGAAAAATATCGTCGTTTTTAATTTTAGAAATCCACTCTTTCTAATAGTGTAGTTAAGTTAGGAAGTGAAGAGTCCCGAAAGTAAAGAAAAATTATTAAAATGATTAAATGAAGAAAGATGATTATGAAATTTTCGAATCTGCGTTTACAAAATATTTGTTGATGCTGATAATAATTTAGTTTTTTTTATTCAATTGGTTATATTGGCTGGTGGTTTGTTCATGTATACTATTTATTTCATAAATCCCCACAAAAAATCACAAGATATAATCATTTTTTCAGTTATACACTGAATTCCGCACATGGTAGGGTAGGTGGAGGGAATCTGGGAAGGTAGCACTAAGACATTCCGTTCCCACTAAGACACCTCTGTTCTCCACTTTCTGTCGAATTCTCTAGGCATTGCGTGTAGAGCGGCGGATCTCAACGCCGCGCTTTGTCTCATTACCTGAGTAAGTATTTCATTTCGAACGCGACACCAGTCGCGCTTACAGTCACATTTTATCTCCCTGTGTCAATAAATAAACAACATAATTAATATAAAATATTATGTTTTGGTTTTCCTTATATATTTTACCATTAGAATGTTTAAATAAGAAAAATAATTACCAAAATAATCAGTTCTCCGAGAGCACTGTTAACAGCACAGTTCCAACATCACTGTCAAACTGTACACTATTATCACGGGCAAAGATAAACGGAACTAGAATAACTCGTCTTCTGCAAACGTTGAGAGCTGTGTAGGCATTTCCTGTAGTTACAAATTTGTATTGTAATTAAAGTTATAAAATGTGGGTGGGGTTGTGGTTTCAATGTTTATTCTAAGTGGTTTTCTTTTTTTGGGTAGAAGCAGTTCCTCAAGCGCATTCTGAACATTGCGTGTTGAGTAGTGCAACCGAAGGCTGCGCGTTATTTTATAAAACTTGTTTAAATAATTTACTATCTCAAGTGAGAATTGAACGTATAACCACTTATATTCCGTGCCACTGCGCCATGATGGTCTCAATCTTAATAATAAAAAAAAGATAATCTTTTAACCATTCCATATCAAAAAAAGTGAGCTTACATATTTTATACAGTTTTTAAATATAAAATACGAAATAATAGCAATACTAATAAAAAAAATAAACTATAAAATAGTTAACGAACTTCAATTTTAATGTTTAATCGAGGCATGATTTTATATTTGAAAGTCTTATTGAGAAAAAAAAACTTTAATGAACTCAAATGAAATGGTTGGGAGTTCCCCGCGAAACTTTTATCTGGAAATCCATTTTTGACGTGAATTTTTACAATGACGGAGAAATTGGAATGAAGTAGGTAGGTTTTTATGCGAAAGCTTTTGCTGTCACTTTTTTAAATGATTCAATAAGTTTTCAACGATTCATACCTTTCTAATATGGTTTAAATTAAACTTAAATTGGAATAATTGCGTATACTTAGTTTTATACACTCTTTGGAACCCAACACTTTTTGTTTTTGTTAATTGATAGCAATAAAATTTTACGCAAATATATAAGAATGATTTTTCTTGAAACCGTCGACTTCCTCACATACTACAGCCATACAGAGCTTGCATTTTTCCAGGGAGAGAGTACTGTCTATCATACCCACTCGGTGTCGCTGTAGAAGCCAGTGGAGCAAACAGCATTAACCTCAAGTTCAATAAATAAATAAAAGATATTTCGGTGCAAGTATCTAAAAAATATAACGGACCTTTGTCTGTCAAAAAATTGACAATAATTTCACACAATATTTAAAATATTACCATATCGAACCATCTATATCTGTCTCAAGACCAAACATTGGCACTGAGCCAGTCGTCTCAACAATAAATAATAGGGAAAAAAATATTTTCTTGTAATTAGCAAATCATCAAGCTTCTTCAAGAAACACTACTGCAGAATGAATTTGCAATAGACGAGGAATGATAAAAAGCGCCATTCATTAACCATTCTCATTGTTTCCGAATACAAAGGAAATAATTAATTCGTTCGCCCTAAAAAGGAAGTATTATTTATTATAACAAACGTAATATATCATAAAAAAGTAAATAGGCACTTTATAGGGCACACTGCCAGCTATATTTTATCATACATTTACCTATATAATATGTGTTAGTCTAACAATAAAACTAAAGTGTATACAGAATATGCAGTCGTACAGCGGTGAGGCCAGTCGTGGCACTGGGACTATAAACGCGACAGGTTGTGGATTCAATGCCTACCAGAGAAATTGAAATATTTAATATTTTCATTTCCTTCTTCTGGTAACGAGGCAAAGCACGGCGTTGAGTTCCTCCACTCACCACCCACGGCCTTCAAAATTCGGCGTACATCTGTTAAACAGCACTTTTCCATACTTTCCAATAACCTCTCATACCTTAAATGATCTTAGAACCTATTACCACCTCAAAATCACCAAAAACCTTAAGCACAAAACCACAACACAAGATTCACAATGATTACATTTATTTATCGACAAAAACCTTTTGTTTGCTAAATTGTATCTAATTATGCGAATACACCATTTTGTGATAATAACGTTAATCCATACAATAACCGGTAATCCTGTATAATGGAACCCGCGTAAGCTCCTCGTAATTGATCTCAAATGAATTTTGAAATTGTTCGGGAAAAAAGGTAGCTTGGGGCGTATTCGTGAAGATATCTGGCTTAGTGGTCATTATTATCAACTTTGATGATAGAAGTGCGTTTGATTACATAGTATAAATATAGTAACACAAATATACATATATATAGATCTTTGAGCTTATCTCAGGAACTACTGGTTAAAATTGAAATATTATGTTTCTATTGCATAGTATAGCTATCGAGGAAGGCTGTGGGCTGTTTTATATCAGGCTAATCTAGTTTTTTAAGCTTCACGCTGTATCCCGCACATAGTGGGGTACGTAGAGGGAACCCGGTAACCTAGTTTTAAGACACTCTGTTCCCGTTAAAAATTCTCGAATTCTGTAGGCGTTGTGTGTTGATAGGCAGAACTCAACATCGCGCTTGACCTGCCTCGTTTAATTACCTCGACTGGTCTCACATTAAAAACATTTTTTCTAAAGTTACATTAAAAAGCACTTAATTACAAAAAAATACTATGTTTTAAAATACACATTACCAAAAAAGTTTACAGCTAAAAAAATCTGCGCCCAAAAACAAAACTTTACTTAATGTTGCTGCTAGCATCGACGAAATTATTTGAGTGCTTCGCATTTTTATGTCCATTTTTACGACATTTTATATAAACATGTACCTTTTTGTAACAAGTGACACACCCGCTGAATTTATTTCACTTGTTTTTCGTACACTTCCACTTCGGTTTTTATAAGTATTATGTTGCTTTTGTTATAATTTGATAATATTTGTGAATAAAATATTGTAGTGTATCTGGAATATATAAAAATATATATATTATAGATTATAGAATTCTGTTAGTTGCATATTATATAAAAGACTAGTATTATAATATATTAGGCTAGTATATAATATATTTCTTGATTTCCATGTTGGCGCGAGCTTCTTGGAGTGGCTTCGTGGAGCTTGAAAATCCTTTTTCAATGAGGCGAAACTCAATTTTGTGCTTTGTTTAACCAGCCCCAAAAATAATAATTTTTAATTTAAGTTTCCTCTCTACCCTACCATGGCTTTGCCCACGTGGTTTTCGATTTTCCTAAGAGATATTTTCTTGAACTTTCGACTAAGATTGGTGGATTTTTCAAAATTCCTTACTTAATGCTCACTGATGCTTTAGAAAGAATAAGAAATAAAAATTAAAAAAAACATAATTCTAGGTTGCTAGGCTGCTGTTTGGACTGTGTTTATCTGTTGAGTATGTCAGTCATCTCACAATTTGTGTTGATAGAAGATATTTCTGATAAATAAGAAATTTATGAAATTAAAATCGACTTTAAACTCATAGCGTATAAAAATAAACATTGAATTGTTATATTGTAAATACGTAGATCGAGTAAATATTAATATAAAGTTCTCTTATATTAGATATGTAGATAGCTCATTGTTTGATCATAATTATATGCGAGTTAATTGCACGGGTCGGTTAGTAATTGTATTATCATTTAATTGATTTGCTATAATTATTATTATAGCAATAGCACAGGATGCGTCTAACCTAATACAGCTTCTCTATTCTTCTTTGTAGTGAAATGTAAATAATTGTAAGTTGTGTATAACAACTTATACAAATTGTACTTATTGTTGACATATAATCCTGGAATTAGTACGGAACCCTTGGTATGCGAGCTAGATATTTTTTTGATGCTGCTAAAGGAAACCATCATTTAATATAAAACATCAGTAAAGGCCAGCCATGGTGCAGAGGCCTGAACCCCTGTGACTGTAAACGTAACTAGAAGTGAATTCGATCTCTACTTGAGAAAACAAAATATTTATTTAAATTTATATTTTCATTTCTCTTCTCGTGTGTTGAGGCAAAACGCGGTACTGACTTCTTAAGTGTCTTAACTCTTAACATTAGATTCTGCTTACCCTGCTGTGTGCGGGATAAAGCGTGAAGCTGATTTTAATTTATTCCGTAGCTCTAGAAACATGCCACATGACTAAGCCTGCCATAACTAATACACTTTAGAGACATTAATTCACCGTATAATTACTAAGTACGCAGTCATCATTCGTTTTGTATAAATTAGCAATAATTCACGAGGAAACAACTTGGCTTATGTTTTCTTTATAAAGTTTATGCGATGCAAAATTTTGATGTTGCTAATTTAAGGGGCTAGTAGAGAGCGCTTTTGTTACTTATAAGGAAATATAATATAAAAATATATAATATATATATAAAAATATAAACATACGAATCATACGGAACATACCAATTAAGAAACTGAATAAACTACATTACATTATGTGAAGATTAACTAACTTTGGAGGAGGCCTTCACCTATTGAGGGGTTCTTGCGAAATATATTGAAATAAATAAACAAATAAAAAGAAAAATAAATATTAAAAATAATAAAATATACATTATGCTACTAACCCTAAAATATAAATACATATATATTAAAAAAAAATTAACTAACCTAAGAATAGTTGTAATTTACTTTAGCAAGAAATAAAAGGCTTTTTTATTATTTTTTTTATTTTTTGATTTTTAAGGAAATATAGAATTATTTTCTTATTAGATTTTATAACTTCACGCTATCTGGATATGGTGTTAAGTTACCGTTTCCGCCGCATTCTGCAGGCATTACGTATTGAGTTGTGGAGTTCAACACCGCGCATAGCCTCGTTATTGGGCGGAAATAACTAGGTTTCATGTTATGCCGTAAAAATCATGAAATGTTTGATAATTTGGTAATTAACGATTACCAAGACATATCTACTTCAAGGCATTTGTTAGGCCAGTGTAGTTGTGTGTGTTCGATTCCAACTTGAGGAAACGATTTTTTTTATTGCCTCGCTCTGGTAAACATCCTTTTTCTGTTACTTTAGATTTTGCTTTCGCTTATAAATTAAACCACACATGTCAAGTTGAGTCAACTTTTGAAAGGTTTTCGTTGTGTAATTATTATCATTCCGCTCGTTCAGTGCGAGTATTAATTATTAGGCGAAAGTCTTATTTGCCTTCCTTAAGAAGTATTTACTTCGTGATGACGTTGATTTAACCTAAGTTTTTGCAAGAAAGGGTTTTTGTTCACGAGTTAAGAAATTTTATACGAAATATTACGCTCAGTATTTTCGGAAGTGCCTTATCATACTGTACTGAAATATTAAAATACAGATATTGTATCGACCTGTAATCGAACCCAATACCATTGAGTCTAGCTTCAGAAATAAATTCGCAACAATACTATATTTATTTAAAAAAATAAATTATATAAAAATAATCAAAAGTGTTTATTAGCAATTTAAATTGCCACTTACAAGTAACTAGAGCATAAAGTTTTGTCACGACGCTTCGAAGAATATAAACTTTTCTCATTATAGGGCCTTTAAAGAAAGGTGAGAAACGAATGAAAAAATAAAACATCCCAACAACGAATCTAATTAAAAACAAGTCGAATCTTACTTTGGGTCCGATGTAAAAATATTTTCTGTTAATATATTTTTTGTAGAAAAAAAAATCAGATCAGAGAACTTGAGGCCAGTCGTGGCACAGCTTCATAAGCGTGCGACCGTAAACGTGACAGGTTGTGGGTTCGATTCCCATTGATGTCCTCGCTCTGGTCAAAAGCAAAAGTTCGATGAAAAGTGGAGAATGGATGTGTAGTAACTCTAGGTTAAGTAAAAGTATAAGGATTATTCTTTTTAAAAATCTAGCATTTTTTTTTCTCTATTAGAAATTTCATAGAAGAGCTCACTAGTATATATAACACTGCTTCAATTCTCTTAGGTTTTTCTACACCTACCAAGTAAGTCAAAGAAAATGTGGTGTTGAAACACTCTATTCCCTATAGTATTAAGTAACCTATAAAATAATCGTAAAGCGAAAAATAAAAAGGCGAACTACGTTTTCATAAAAACTGGGAGCGAAATAAAAGAAATATATACGTAAAATTCCCAAGCTTTAATTCAAAAAAAGTTTACTGCGAATATTATTATCTATCTTGTACACTCGTAAAAATACTTAACACGCAAGTACTTGAGTTATTTATATCGCATAAATCTAGTGACGCCCATAGCGACGTAGTTCAAATTGCTTGATTGTATCCTTTATGGTTACAGGTTCGATTACTACTTTGATGAATCACAGTTATATTTTCATGACATTTAAGATCGTCAGTAATATATATTTAACAATAACAGCAAGATACTGTGAGAACAGTGATAACATTAGATTTTCTCCACTTTTTCCACAAAAAAGGAGTAATACAATACTATTAAAAATATATATAGCTTCGTGAAATATATAGAAATAATATTCAGGTCTGTAACGTAAAATATCACAAAAAATATTAAACAAAAAAAAAATTGAACCACTCAAATTATTCCGACGATGTCCGCGATAAAATTAAAACAAACTTTCGTTTGCGTTTAGAATTAATGTTTATGGAGTTGTGGAAAGCTTTTTTTTGCTCTTTTTATACGTTGCGGCTGTAAAAAGAGTTACTGCGGGATGGTGACGTACAGCTTAATTGGCTGTGGCACTTGAACGGTATCTATAAACTTATGTTTGTTACTTTATGTTAAACATGAGATATTAGTAATCAGCTTTGCTTCTATTTGCTTTACGTTGAATCTCTAGTGGGGTAGCCAGAGAGCTTTCGCCTCGTCCATTGTCATCAACCTATTTATATATTCTCTGCAGCAGGTCATCATGCTTTTTATGTGACCTTCCTCCACAAAATTAAATTCTAGTCAATGATAAAAGCATTTTCATCATGGTGGGACCGTAGTGTAAATACAAGACATCGATTTTGAGAAGAAAGTAGAAAACGTCTACTTTCTTCGCAAATTCAAGACATTGTGTTTTGAGTAGCACAACTACATTGAAAACGCTCTTTATGTAATTTCATATGCTACCGCATTATAGCAGTGCAAAGAACCTAGTGTTACGACACTCTAACCTCCACTTGCTATCCTATTATCGAAAAATTTATGTACTCACCCTGCTTTGTCTACTATAGCGAGGAAATTAAGATAAATCTAAGCATTTTAAATGAAAGTCAACTGGATTAATCATATATATATAGTACTATATGGATCTACTCGTAAATATGTACTACTGGAAAGTTATCAAAACGTCTTCCAAAAATGTATAAAGTCGAATACGAGTATAGATGATTCATCATTAAATACTTTCATTTAAAAGGTATAATAAAATTAATCCAATATCTTATTAAATATAAATAATCCACCAAGTATATATTACAGTTATTAGAATACCTAAAATACATATATTACAGCCCCCTTAACTTCAATGTAGTATACCTAGCAACACACAAAGGAAATTGCTAAGCTTGAGAGACACACTCGACGCTACATAGCACTATGCAGGAATTGAGATCCCCAAGTCTTGGTACGTCATTATATTCCATAGACATAATATAAGCTATTTTAGTTTATTAAATATACTAATTAAAATTTTTGAAATTGGTTAAAAACTTCTACTTAATTGCTCGAATATAACATTGGTCACTCAGTCAATATTTGAGGAGTTTGCAGGATATTTCCGTGCCCCGACAACTTTCTGGAAATGGCCGGATATGGTTATTAAATTACACAATCGATTTTCTAAATTTGAAAGTCAAAGTGGCAATGGGATGGCAACAGTACTGAAAAGAATGAGAGGGGTGAAAACCGCAAGCCGTAGGAGCGTAGATTAGATGCCTCGACTAACAATCAGGAACAGATAGACGAAGCGTTGGAAGGCTTGCCTCAGTTCCGCCTTTTAAAAATACGGCGGGTATAATTACCAGGTAAGTAACCTCTTTAACTTAACTAGCCACCCTACTACGCCCGTAATATATACGTAACTTAATGAAAACGGAGTGTCTTAACACTAGGTTCCCAGACTGGGAAACGGAAGTTTCTGAACGGGTCCATTGTCTCTTAGCACTAGATTCCCAAATCCCTTCTGCCTACCTTGCTAGTATGCGAGATACACCCTAAAACTAAAAATCAATTTTATTACATTAAGCTATGCTTTAAATGATTAAACTTTACCTATTTGGATATGTTTCCCAAATATATCACAACACAAGGCGTCCAAAAATTAAAGCTGCATAACGCAAAAAGCTTGGATTTTGATTTTTCTCTTAAAACACGGATGTGTCTGCCGCAAGCGGAATATTAATGAATTTGTGCTAGCTTACATGAGGTAAAACGTAAAACGTAACGTACCATATGTATGTATGAAATGTATAGGTTTACAGGAGCGAAATAAATTTGCAATTTAAAATTGGTTTGATGAAATCGAGGTTCTATTGGAGTGTTATAAATATGAATGATACTAAAATTACATCTAGAAAATTAAATGTTGAACCATCTAATTTAGTAATATAATATATATTGAATAATATATATAATATATTGAGTTCACTAATATTTTCTTTCACTTAACACGTAATGTGTAAAGAAAAGGGGGGACAGTGGGAAACTAAGTGTTATAACACTAGGTCCCCTCTATCTACTCGAGAGCGTAGAATTACAAATATGTACTGTAACCAAGTATAGCCTCTCGAAAATGGACCAAAATCACAAACATTCACCAGCCTCTATTAATTCAGTAAAAGTACAAAATTCTTCGTATAAATTGTATTTTTAAAAAAATCCACCGTGACTAGTAAAACAGAGTGTAAACAGTGTCGCTTAACTGAATGCTAGTTTTATAAAAGCCTACCTCTCGGCCCTACTTTTAACCTTGCTATAAAATCCGCATTTTTCTCAGTTCAACCATTGGATTTGCCCCGTCCTGATCTCAGATTGCAGGAAACCGTGTTACATTGAAAAGATGATGTGAATGAAATTAAACTTTATATTGAAGACATAGAACATATATTGGATTATCATTACTTTTCGTTCAAATTTTCAAATCTAAATCTTAGGGCAAAATGCTAGGCTCGACTAAAAAGCATTCTTTTCCATAAGTGTCCAAAGTTAATCCTTTTATGTCCTATAAAAAGATTAGCTNCTAATATTTTCTTTCACTTAACACGTAATGTGTAAAAAAATGGGTGGATAGTGAGAAACTAAGTGTTATAACACTAGGTCCCCTCTATCTACTCGAGAGCGTAGAATTACAAATATGTACTATAACCAAGTATAGCCATTCTCTCGAGAATGGACCAAAATCACAAGCATTCACCAGCCTCTATTAATTCAGTAAAAGTACAAAATTCTTCGTAGAAATTGTATTTTTAAAAAAATCCACCATGACTAGTAAAACAGAGTGTAAACATTGTCGCTTAACTGAATGCTAGTTTTATAAAAGCCTACCTCTCGGCCCTACTTTTAACCTTGCTATAAAATCCGCATTTTTCTCAGTTCAACCATTGGATTTGCCCCGTCCTGATCTCAGATTGCAGGAAACCGTGTTACATTGAAAAGATGATGTGAATGAAATTAAACTTTATATTGAAGACATAGAACATATTTTTGGATTATCATTACTTTTCGTTCAAATTTTCAAATCTAAATCTTAGGGCAAAATGCTAGGCTCGACTAAAAAGCATTCTTTTCCATAAGTGTCCAAAGTTAATCCTTTTATGTCCTATAAAAAGATTAGCTTAAAGGTTAAGGTTAAATTAAAATTAAAAATTAAACCAGTGTCACGCTGTATATGTGTACGGGACACGGAAAGGTAGGCAGAGTGAACCTAGTGCTAAGACTCTCCGCTTCCCACATTCCGTTGGATTCTGAAGGCATTGCGTGATGAGCACACGCAACACACGATGTCTCGAAAATAAGGTGGAGAAAGTGGAGAACGGACTGTCCTAATATTAGATTCCCTCTGCCTTATCTGTTATATACGGGATACAGAGTGAGGCCATAAAAATATAGAAATAAAAAATCTGTATATTTATATACTTTTAAATAACAACAATATGTTGCTAGTGGAAATAATTTAAGTTACTACTAATTCGAGGTACTATAATTCCACTACCAATCAATCATAGTACGAGTATATAAATCAAAAATATATGCCACTAAATATTTTTATACAAAATTCTATAGATATCTAGATAGAGGCTTACTAACAAGGTTGGTACGTCCTCAGAATACAGAACAGCTTTTAGCTAATGCCACTCAATTTACGATTTTTACGAAGGAAAATACAAGATTGTCTTTTAAGAAGTGTAAAGTGGCACAGAAACGAGTTTTGGTATAAAATTGTTATTTTTCGCTATAAAATAAGACAGATCTCCTATGAAAATTTAAAATGATTATGTAACAAAACTAACCTTTTCCTTTGTCTTGAAATATGATTATTTTATTATATCTATTCGTCATTGTGTCACGAAAAAGAAGAGTAGCTGTAGCTGTAGTTGATGGTTCATGATTTTTTTCTTCAATCAAGAAGATCAAGATTATAAATAATGTCTAGAGTCTAATATCCCATAAAAATATAAGGAAATTTTCTCTTAGTACTACTCTACACTCACCAAAAAACCTACATCTCAAACAGCGCTCTACGCCACCTGGTTCCAGCAAAGTTTTCCTGTCAGTAACGAAATAATTTTACAATGTATAGGTACATAAATAATATTTATCATCACATGCATATTCCATACAAACGTAAAGTAAAGTCAATCACAATACAATTTAAATTATATACACAAATTGGCCAATTAAAAGCCAAAATGATGATCATTAAACGGCCGTAGCAGCCGTAGCGTTATCGTAGCGCTATCGTAGCGTTGCGAGATATTGCTCAAATATAATTCCACGTGTTATACTTGGATGTTGATTGATCGGCTTATTTAAGGGTTAAACAGTATTATTATAATAAATAAATAATATATGTAAGGGTTTGTGGTTAAATGTGGAGAATAAAGTGAATTGTCACTTTATCTAACGATTTAGTAGACAGGATTTGTATGAAACTATTCTAACTCAAGCGACAGCGTCTGTCTGTAAGAGATGGTAGAGAAGAATGAAATAAATTTAATTATTTTCATGAAAAACTGCGGTGTTGAGTCCCGCCACTTAAAGTACGTTAGTAATGTCTTGACTTCGAGCGGTATGTAGAAAACGGAGCATCTTGATGTTATATACCTGTGATACATCGTGAAACTAGAAAAGAAATATAATGAGACTAGAAAATATTAAAAAATAAACGCAAAAACTATTTTTATTTATATATCCGTAAGTAATTGTTAATTGTACGATTGTAAACATGTTATTTATTTTCTATGAGTAAGAAATAGATTATAAAAACGAAAACAAGTAGCTCACCAGCCAGTGACTTTTCTCCAATGGTGATCTGGATCCACGAGCACCGTTCCTAACAACATAAAACCCAATAAAAAGGTTATATGGGAGTCACATTTCTACCCCTTAACAAGGGATGTTCAATTTGATACCGAGTTGACCCGAAGCAGTTTTTCTGCCTAAATGTCGTTATTACTGGCATTGATTGATCGTTGTATTTATCATCAACATTGCTCCAACCAGCGGTATTATCGCACTGGAATAATGGCTTGCGAAGTCATTTGGTACATTATAATGTTTTCAGTTTTTTTACGTTCGTTTATTTATTTATTTTTAATAAAAAATTTTACATATTGCAGAGAGATTTAAATGTTGGGTCACTGTTCTCTACCTTATGGTCCTCTATAATAATATTTGAAGGGTTTGTGTGATTAAATGCACTGATCTTAGAAACTATAAGTCCGAATTCGAGTTGAAAAATCTAATATTTTTGTTTGGATAAAACATTTATTGAACACTCACAACATGGCATTCAGAAAGTGTCATAATATTCTCTTAATTTCTATTTGGCCATGGGGATGAAGTCGCAGGTATAACGAGGCAGGCATTAATATAAGTAAGCAGGTAAGGCTTATATAATTAGGTCTATTTTTGTGCCTCATTCCTTTGGAAGGTCTTCGCAAATACAAATTCCTTTCAACAACTTATGCAAATTGACTCCAATTACGTACAATTTTCCCGATATGATTAGAATTTTGCACATGATTGATTTTTATTTTCTTTAATTAACTAATTATAAGATAGATTAATGAATTAGAAAAAGCGCTGACATATTAAATTATATTAATGACTATGGAAATTTTAAAAAATAAATGAAAAAGTTTTTTTCGGTAAAATTGGAAGGTTTATTTTATATTGATGATGAGAAACGACACCGCCCTTAATTCTGACCATCCCAAGGAAACAAACATACACATTTAAAATATGAACACTTCCGATTATATTTAAATTATTCTCATTCCTCCGCTCTGATAAAACATAGCGCTGCGTTAAGTTCCGCCACTCGACTAATGGTAATCGCTGACCTCAAAATACATACAAATAAACAAATATCCAACAACACTGTATCACATAAAAATTATATTTACATGTATCATCAACTATTTTACCCAAACTTTTGAGCAACAATTCTACGGTTAAGCCTATAATCTTTATCAATCCCTCGGGCCGCGGTTAGCACGCTATCAATTGTACCACCCTCTATAAACTGTTACGATAAAACACCACTTTCAATCATCCCTTTAACTTTCGGAGCTTATAGTGAAAAGTTTTCTGTTTTAGATGTTTGATATGGATTTGGGGAATTATTTTATTATGAAAATGGGGTTAATGATTGTTAATTGCTACTTTGTTGCTAGTTCGATTTCCTATTGGTAAATTGAGTTTCGCCTAATAGTTATCAACACACAATAAAAAAATAAAAATAAATAAAACTAAATCTTCTTCTTCTTAGTCGTACGCTCCTGTCGGAGTGGTCGTGGTGTGCACGAGCTGTCTTTTCGGATTAAAAGCGAGATTGCAAGATTTATCCATCTATTTCTATCCTCAACAATGCGTGTGCATTCCCCAATGGAGCTGCCAGTGCAGGACTTATTCACGTCTGCCCATCTTTTGGGCAATCGGCCGCGAGAGCGCTGTCCTTCGACTCTTCCTTGCATTATCAGGCGCTCTAGAGAGTTTTCATTTCGTGTAATGCTCCCGAACATCTTAAAAATCCACTTTTGCACAATCGACAAAAGTTTTTACTTGAGCCGAGCTGTTTTAAGATGGAGACGTTAGTACGGTGCCACCACATTTCAAATGCGTCCATCCTTACACGCAGTTTTTGTTGGATCGTCCATGATTCAGCTCTATAATAAAACTAAATATTATTGAAATAAATTTAAATTTAATAACCTTTCATTTCGAAGAGATATAAACTTACCACCACCAAAGAACTAATCAGTGCTCGTTAAACAATAACAAAAAAACGCTAATTACAACACAATTTAATTATATTCCTTTTTCATATGAAGAAAATAAATCACAAAAAAAGATAATATTCTCCTAAAAATGTTAATTACAAAGTTAACAAATTATTTTCAGTATTACGAGTAGCGTTATTTTTCAAAGGAAAACAATGACTTTTGTCTCATTTTCCTCGTATTATCCGGATGAAGGCAACGGCACCCGAAACGCCGTCTAAAGGCCGGAAACTAAGTCAATTTCATAGCCCAATATTATTATTTACTTAACAATCTAATTTTATGGGGTATAAAGATGTTAGAATTTGACATCGGATGGATAGCAAAAGACGAAATTGTTTTAAAAAAACACATATTTTGTAATGGTTTTTAATTAAATAAGAAAATATTACGAAGCAGTGCAAATTTAATTTATCGTTTATGAGAAACTCTTCTCAGGACAAAAATCTAAGTAATACAGTAAAAAATATTTTGCAATGTGTCCACCTGGATACGTGGCATTCCACTACCGTGCGGCTTCGTAGGAACCTCATTCCACGCGCCACGCAACTGTGGAATTGCCTACCTGCGGTAGTGTTTCCTTGTCGATACGATATTGGTACCTTCAAAAAGTAAGTCTATTTCCACCTTAAAGGCCTTCACCTCCCAACTTACCATCAAGGATCCCGTACACTCCTCTGTTTTGACTCTTCCATAAATAATAAAAATAATACTATTTTTTCTTACAAACCGTATAAAAAATTGAAAAATAACATACGTGTTGAAAAGATTGTAGTGGGATTTGAACTTGTGCCTCTTTTAAAACATCCAAATCCTCTAAACACTAAGTCTTACGTCGAAATATTTGTACGCTAATTTCAACTTATTATTATTTTCTAAAAAATAATTGTCTTTCCTAAGAGCAGAATAAATAACACTTTAGAAATGTTAAAAATATGTACAAAATTTTTCATTATTCAGAAGCACACCATCGAAATCCCTTACTTGGGCTCCCAGTGATAAATGGGTTACATACAGCTGTGTTACTATTTCCACTGAATTCTCTATTTCTGAATACGAGTATCACTGTCTATCCTAAACATATCAATTAATCACAAACAAAAACATCTGTTTACGCTTTTGACGCGAAAGATCTAAATAAAAATATTAAATATATCATTGTTCTTCCATGGGGTAACGTGACAAGGAGCAGCACACCCAGCTGAGTTCTACTACACAACCACATTCCTGTCGGGGCATTGCAAGTTTAGTAGCGGAACTTAACGCCGCGCTATACCTCGTTACCAGAACGAGGAAATAAAAAAATGTACATTTATTTTCCTGGAGTGGAAATCGTAATCGAAGCCACAACCTGTGTCATGTTTACAGGCAGGCTTCTTTTCTCAATCTTAGGACAAAAATAGACAAAGAAACCTATTTATACAATTATTACTCAAATTATACAAAATCTATCCAAAATGTATACATAGTGTAATAGTACATACATTCTAAAAACAATGTTTCGGAAAGCGTTCCTTATAACAACAATAGTTGCAAAGACTCCCCCGAAATGAAACTGTAACTAACCTAGTTAGTGAGCTGACAGCGCCAGCCTGAGAAAAGGAAATAAGCTGTTTATTTAATTTAACCTCAAGCTCTCGCAAAATTGTAACAAAACTCGACACCGAACACCGTAAATGCCAACATAATTTGCGATTTATTTGGAACGATAGCGATTTCTTTCTTACAAAATACGATAAACTAAAATTCTTAGACTTACTTCTTACATATGTGATCTTTTATGATATTTATTCTTTTTTAAGTTCTGTGCGTCGTGACACAGAAGGGCAGTAGTTATGGGTTCTTTATTTCTTTCTCCGCTTTGGTGGATAAACGCAGCGTAGAGTTTCACCACTCAAAGTTGCTATAATCCACTCATAGTAGGGTAGACAGAGGGAACCTAGTATTAAAACACTCCGTTTCCCCGTTTTCCACCAAATTCTGGAGGCACTGCATGTTCAGTGGTAAAACTAAACGCCGCGTTTTACTACGACACCAGAGCGTAGAAAATGGAAACATTAAATATTTCCTTGAGTGGGAATCGTACCCACAACCTGTCGCGTTTACAGTCACACTTTGTGCCCCTGCGCAACGACTGGACTCAACACTAGTTTTCCAGAGTAAATTTATCCCGTACTATTTGGTTCTCTCACCCTGCTTGCACTTGCGTGCACCTACACAGGTGGAAAATAAAAATTAGTAAATTTCAATAGCAAATTCTGAAGAGTAAATTTAAAAGATTGCTATACTATAAGTGTCTAGGTAATTAAAATCCACAGGTATTTAAAGTTTCATAATGTAATTGCCAAATATTTCACAATCTATGTAGATGATTTACTTACTTATACTCAAACATTATTAAATTTTAGCAACATCACATGAGGTCAAATCGATAACAACTTTTTTCAAGTCGTCTAAAAATATCAATTTAGATATTTTATACAGAAAAATATATGAACTTAATCTCGCGTCCTAAAATCCTATAAATCAGTCACTACAGGACAGTTGTAATGTATGTGTTTGTATATCCACCATCCGTCATATTTAGACGATTACTGGAGGCGATTTACGATTGTAGCAGATAGACTAGGATTTAAATTTCATTTATATCAGCTTCTCGCTTTTCCCGAAAAGCGATTTATATTATAGCGAAGAATTATTTAAATTGAAATAATTACACGTATGTAAAAGCCTATTAAGTTCCAAACGTATCAAAGGGGCAATGGAATTCATTATTTATCTTATACTTTACAAAGAACACGGACTGACCTTTGGTCATTTCCCTCGTATTATCCGGATGAAAGGGCCAACAGTGGACCGGTTTTGTTTGGGTCCGGAAATAAACTAAATTTCGTTGTCCCGATATAATAATTCTATTTGCATCTGAATATAGGTTAAGATTCCAGAAAATGGTTATATTTGTATAAATATATGTGTATCAATAAATCTTCCAGATTTTGTGGTTTAATCTATGAAATAACATTAAATTTTCTTGATTATAAGCTCTCACGACACCAGTGGGGCAAAGAGAAACTCAACCCTTTGCCTACCATGTTAAAAAAATCTCACAGAAAGCTCTTTTGCTAAGTATGTATAAAGGTAGTAGTTCCGCCTCTAAAAACGCATAATCTCCAATTTCAGTAGAAATAAGAGTTTAATAAAGAATTTGATGTCGTAGGTTTCATATTTCAAAGTTTTTTTGGAGTACCACATAGAAAAAAAACAATTACATATTGAGAAAAGATTCTTTTTACTAATCTCAAAACAATATAAAAACGAACTAAAAAGGTTAGTAGAAATCTTCACTTCATTAAGTGATAACACTTTCGAGGAGATAAAGAAATTCTGTAGACAACGCGAGTGCTTATCTCTTTCAGTTTTAAATTGTTTTTTTTTTCTTGTAAATTATGTTAATAGTGTTTTGTTGCCTCTACGCAAGAGCGAAGAAATGGAAATATAAATTTAAGAAAATATTTCATTTCTTCAAGTGGGGATCGAACCCACAACCAGTCGCGTTTAGTCATACTTTGTGCTCCTGAGCCCCTGTGCCCTGAGCCACGACTGGCCTCAATGTGATACAACATGAAGCTAAAACAAGACAATATGATATATAACAGCATTGGAATAGAACGATCGCTGTGAGGTCAAAATTATAACTTTTCAACCATAAATCACCTTCCCACGCTGTCTGCTACTTTTGTTATTGCTCTCATGTGGCCCGTCTCATGTAGTCTGATAAAAACCTGGTATCTCAGTCTAACATACAATTCTGATAAGTATCTAAGAAAATTGCTCAGGTGTTTGGAGATCTTTGCATATATAATTTAATCGATATAACAAAAATCTTTAATCTAACCGTAGAAAATTTAATCTAACCGTGTTTTTTTTATTATTTTTTTTAAGCTTCATGCTGTATCCCGCATATAGAAAGGTAGGAGTCTGATGTTTGGACACTCCGTTTCCCATTAAGACAGTTCTGTTCTTCACTTTCTGCTAAATTCGATTAAATTGGAGGATTGGATTGGAGTAAAGTATTTAACATGTTCATATTCCTGCTCTGGGAAAGAGAAAAAACGCAGCGTTGAGTTCCTTCACTCAACACATAATCTGTCTAGAATTTGGCGAAAAGAGAAGAACTTAGGCATCTTAACGGAAACAAAGTGTCTTACCAGTAGATTCAATCTTCCCACCCTGTTATATACGATCTACGAACCTAAAAAAAGAGCCTTTGAACCACTTAACTTCACTTAAAGAGTGTACTAATGAAACGTATAACATAAAGAGATACACTTAAATCGTAAAACACCCCACGACTGAGCGACGTACTCGTAAGTACGAGACGCCGGTCGCCGGTCGCCGGTGTCGTGTGGTCTCATGTGGCCTCTCCGAAGTGCCGTAATAAAAACCTGACATTTCACTAAGACGTGGATGGTAAAATAGATTGAAGTGGGGCCGCTGTCTGCTTCAACGCGGTGGAACATTTTCACACTGTGTGGTCTGATTTATAAGAGTTTGAGTATTATTTAATTTCATTTAACTTAGAGGGTTGCGTGACTCAGGATCATAGCATTTTACTATAAGCGCGACAAGTTTTGAATTCGATTTCCACTTGAAGAATGTTTTTTTTTTAAATTTTTTCCCTCTGCTGGGTAAGACAAAGCGGGGTATTGAGTTCCACTATTCAACACGCCATTTATGGAAAATTGGGTTGTGTGGGGGAACAAAGTGTCCAATAATATTTAAATTGGTAAAAAATATATCATAGATAAAAAAAACATTATTCAAATATAACCTGATAAAACCTACAAATTTGATAATTATTGTAACTCGCCTTATTCTTTAAGAATATTTTTATTGTGTTTAAATAGGTACACTATATAGGTAACATATTATGTTAATGTACAAAATTCTTCTTTTTTTAAATACAAAATTTTCAACAATAAAATTAAGAAGGAGTATTTTTAGTAAAAATACTCCTCCTTCTTAACTTTTGCATATATTTATACTCGTACATGTCACAAACTACTAAAAATCCTTATAGTCATATAGTCATAAAATGTATTAGATCATTTTATACTAAATCTTACTTATTCAATTTCAAACAAAATTTAAAAAAAACAAAAATCGCTATTACCCACATTCTGTACCACACAGCAGTCTGGTCGTGAGCACAATATAATGAGGATGGGGTAAAGAGAGTTTCCAGCGAACTCAAAAATGCTCCAAGTAATTTTTCCTGCTTGATTTAAAACGATCGCATCGAAACCCAGTTTCGGCTCTTTGCGGTACTCTCCAATTGTGCCGCCCAAGTTTTTAATTTCGTTAAAATATCAGACGGGATCTGTAACTCAAAGATTCATAAATATAAGCATACCGCACTTGGCCTAATTATTATTGAAGCAATAACTTTGCTTGTTTTATAAATAATTTGAAAGAATTTTAGAATGATTCTCGCTTTTCAAAATGTTTGATTTTATTTTGTGGTATGCCAAAGTAGCAAATTTTTAACACTTTAAGCCACGAATCAGCAACTTTCTCTTTTATTAATTGAGATATTCCTAATAGAATAACTCAATAAGTGGCGGCCTCACCCAGGGGATTTTAGGTCGGGTTTTGCTAAAATGCTGACATAAAAGTTAGACGATCAAACGAGCCGGTTTTATTTTTTATCTTTACGCATCTTTCTAATTAAGTCTGTCATGGCGCAGCGGCACCGACTGTAAACACGACAGTCGTGGATTCGATGTCCTTTGAGGGGAATTAATTATTTTATTGCTCTGGTAACAAGACTGTCTATCCTGCTATTTTATATGAGTTACAGCGTAAAGAGATAAAGATAGAGAAAAATAAAAAGAGCAGAGAAATGAAAATACATGTAAATTTTAATAAACATTTCATATTCTCAAATGGGGATCGAACCCTCAACTAGTAGCGGTTACAGTCACACACTTGCCCCTGCGCCACGACTGGCCCGTAATAGAATCATATTCAAGAAAATGGCGGAACATGAGTGAAAATCTACATAATTGTATTATATCACTCTCAATAAATCTAGACGTTAAGCTTTAGTCTCGTTCAACCAAAATCCACCGACGACACGATACGGCTCTAAAGATTAAAATTTCAACGTACATTAATACTAGCGACCCAAACGCGGGTTCGCCCGCTTAAATTTAAGTCAAATTATACAAAATCTTGATATAAATTGTAGCCTATATTTAATTTTAATGTACAAAATATACTACTATAAAGTTTCATCTAAATCCGTTTAGTATTTTTTGCGTGGAAGTGGCATATACATCTAACCTCACAAACTTCCACACTAATTATGATATTAGTAATACGATAAATTATTTTCAATTGCAAGGCTATAAAAGGCCCGTCAAGTGATGTTGGCATAATTCTAAACGAAAGAAACTTTGAAATTAAATGACGCTACGTTATTTCTTTTCATTATGAAAACTGAATGTCACTGAGAAAATAGTGAAAATACAAAATGAGATTATAAAGCACTTTTCGGTTTAAAATTTTCCTTTTGTTCCTTTGCTTGTTCCTTTTGTCAAATAGGTGGAGAATTTGGTGGTGTTAAGACATTCCGTTTTCGGCTTTTGCTGAACCCAAATGGCAAGCAGTAGTATAAAAAGGAGTGACAAAAATGTTCATGTTTATTACGTGATCTTCCTCTGATAACATCGCCTCTGGATCTCTTACCTTCATACATGTTATGCCATTGCATTATTTACCTATATTACCTATCTTCTTCTTCTTCTTCTTCCTGGCATTAATCCCGGCTATTACCAGGGTCTGCCTTCCTACTTAACCTACTCCACTTTGCACGATCTTTTGCGTCCTCGGTGGTTAGACCATTGGCTCTCATGTCCTGCATCACGACATCCAACCAGCGCTTCCTTGGGCGTCCGGGAGGTCGCGCCCCAGGAACTAGTATAGCAAGGCACTTGCGTCCGACATAGTTCTTAGGCCGGCGCGTAACGTGGCCAAACCATCTCANGTTGCATTAGGGTTTAATTAATTTTCACATTATCTTAAGTGCTTTGCAAACATACATTATATGAATAATCCAGTAGTAAAAGCGGGCGAAGCCGCAATAGGGTCGCTAGTATAAGATAAAAAAAAATGTTATTATAATATTTTTTTCTTACTATACTTATTGAACAATATTCCTGCATAAGTATAAATATTATAGTAATATCGAGTCTCTATTTTCTTCTAATAATAAAAACAATTATATTACCTAGCTTATATAGCGAAAAATCATAGTGACAACGAAATTGTTGTGGGTTCAATCCCAATTTAAGTGAATTATTATTTTCATTTCCTCGACCTAGCAAAACAAACTGCGTCATTAAGTTCCTTCACTCAACGCATAATATTTCAAGTTCAAGCAGAAACTGGAGAACGGAGTGTTCTGACATCAGATTCTCTCTGCCTACCTATACGTGGGATACAGCATGAAACTAAAAAAGGTTAACTTTTTTTATAAATAAATAACCTTTAATAAGAAACTGACCATAATCACTTAAAATAAAATCTTTTACTATGTCTATAGCAATTACTACGTTTTGAATTGATACAGCCATAATGCGCTCACCCCGGGCTATTTACTCTGCATTTAAACGAAACGGCTCTAGTATTAACATTGAATATTGTTTTAGGACTTCTGTGTCATGGTGAATTAAATAAAATACCTTAGGTAACTATATATTTGTATGTATATATATTGTTAATACTAATTTAAGAGCACTTAATGGAACCCATTTTGACCTGTTTCAATTATACAACTTTTGTGTTTGTATTAATTTATCTAATTTGTAGATATAAATTGTCTAGAACTATCATCAGTTTATCGCTGGAGCATACTTCGTAGGCAGCACTAATATAAATATTTCAAATTAGGTTAGGTATTGAAAAGAGCTCGGACTTTAGGGGCCTATGTCAATGCGAAAAACTAAGAGGCCTTAATTTTTTACATAATTTTTATAGCCCATGTATTACTCTGGTATTACCTGTATTGCTGTAAAGTTTCATCCAAATCCGTTCAGTAGTTGTTGTGTGAAAGTGGAACAAACATCTATAGTTACAAACTTTTATATTTATTACATTAGTAGGAAACCTCTCACCGCCGTAAAGTTATAAAAATAAAAATAATTTGTCTTAAAACTTAAATCTGCGAGAACCACTTTAGAACATCTTTGTTACTTTTAATGTAAAGCTTTTACTATCAAACTAATCTACGTTTCCCGTAATGAGTTTTTCATCTGACTGAGAACTAATTAAATTGTGTCTATTGTAAATCAATCGTTTTATCCTTTTTTTTTGTCTAAGTGTAAAATCCGAAATAAATCAATTAAAATGGTAGACTTATAACAAAAATTTAAAAAATATATTACTAATATAGCAAATAAGTACTAACATTTTTTATAGTATAAAAACATGTCTGTTAAATAAAGTTTCAATAAAATATATTGTTTGAGCTACCCCTCGTCTTTTACGCACTTTGCAGATGCAGATTGAAATAAATAGAATCTGGTCACTGAGTTTTCTCTTGTTTCCCACATGAATATTTTATTGGTCTAAAGATAAAATGTCGTCGTTTATTTAATACAGTAATTGCCACAACTGAAACAGTCACCTTTAAACATTTCGCGTCGTCCTAAGGGTTCTTAGTGATTAATCAAAATAAAATTCACTTTCTTTTTGATTTCCATTACCTTAAGTCTCGTAGACTGACAAAAAATAATTAAGCTAAATAGGTTTTTGTTTCTAGGTCAATGTTAAATTTATGTTATTTTTCTTTTAAATGAAAATGAAAAAAATCTTTGTACTGGGAATATAATAAAAAGATTTAATATAGATAATAGCAAGATAGAAAAGTTAGCTAGTTTAAATACACTCCGGTTCACACTTTCGATCCAATTTTCGAGATACTACGTGCCCACGGAACTCAACACCGTGCTTCGTCTGTTAGAACAGGAACATTTAAATAATATAAATACATATTGTAATATAATTATGCCCTGAAGGGGGATCGCACCCACAATATCACACGATCTCGAAAAGAGAGTCTTGACGGATGAACAGACATATAACTAAGTAATGACGTATAAAATAATTAATAAATAATAAAGTGATATAAAGGTTCCATTTTTCCCTTTAGGAATGGAACCCTAAAAACAACAAATCTTGTTTTTTTTGTTCCTCTCTATCATTTATTTTCTTTCGTGACCATTAAAAATCTAATTCCAAATTAAAAATGAAATGAAAATCGCACGAACAAATTACCGATAACTCTTAGCGATTTTATTTTTCATTTTAAAGGAATGCCTTTCATACAAAATTGATGAGGACTTGTATGGTAGAGCGTATAAAGAACATATCGAGTACCCTTTAATTATTCAAAACTTTATTCGCCAAAGCGAGAATTCGTATCTACATACGCTTTTCAATGATAAGTGCTCTCAACACAATATGTTAGAAATAGGTATATGTATAAATAAATATGTATGTGGCTGGAATTTTTTATATGGACGTGTATTGAGAAATGGAATTGAAATGTCTGTTTTTTAGTTTTAATTTATTTATTAAGCTTTATGTTATAATTTCTTTGATAATCAGCGAAAGTATAACACATATTTATTTTTTTGGCCTCACGCTGTATCCCGTATATTGGTGAGTATAGGGAATGTGTTGTTAAAATATTACCTACTTTCCTATGAATTTTCCAGGCATTACGTGTTGAGTGGTGGATCTCTGCGCCGCGACTTTTCCTGGCTACTAGATCATAGAAATGAAAATATTGAAAATTTCATTCCCCCACGTGGGAATGAAACCCGTGACCTCGTTTACAGTTACAAGCTTGTATCCCCACGTCAGCCTCAATACGTTCATACGTACGAGTATATTATAATAATTATATTGATTTTAGTACTGAAATAAAGACTACCTACTTTTCGGTCCGTGCCCTTTTCTGTTCATTTATAATTGTATTGTGACGATTTATTGCTAGACTTAGACGATTTAATGTAATTAATTGCAGCTTATAGATTTTAGAGTGATTTGCAAATATGGTAAACGCGTTTTAAGTAAAATAAAAGAATCCGTAATAAATTACGATCAATCTGTCTTCATCTTAACATTAAAATGTTATGCAGAAAAAAGTGTAAAATGTCTTTTTTTTTATTGAAACTAATTAAATGAGAAGAAAAACCACGTGAAATAACTTCTATATATATTTGAATTGAGAGATAACTTATCATTAATTAATAAATTAATTAAACTTATTTCATTTAAATGATTTCCATTCCACTCAATTAGGTTGAAGTGTTCATTTGCGTATAAAACTAAAGTGCTTCTAACAAAGTATTGTATTAATATTATCACCGTGGAATACATGTAAAATGGAAATACCTAACTAAAGATTATGTCTGATTCATGATATATGTAGGTATCCCGCACATACAATAGGAGGCTGAGGGAACCTAGGAAACTAGCGTTAAGAACCTCATAAAGACATTTTCGATCCCTAGTTAAAAGCGAATCCTTAAAGCGTTTGGATTGCGTGTTGAATCTCGGAACATAACGCAACGCGTGACCTCGTTACCAGAGCGAGGAAAAGAAAATATTAAACATTACATTCCTCGACAAGAAATCGAACCCAAAACCGTCATGTTTACAGCCCTACAAAAATATACACTCAAAATTACTCTTCGATCACACATCGCAACTGAAATAAACGAATTCAATTTACACTTAAGCCTATAATAGGATTATGTTCCGAACAAAACACCTCTACGGAAGGGTACGTACGATCGCTGGTCGCTAATGACTTCACCAACAGGGCCGATCGTGATTTATACTCTACCGTCTACATTATGGTGTTTGGTGCAAGTTTAACAAAACATTTGGAAAATTCTGTTGAAAAGTCTATTAAGTACAAGTCGGACTCGTACGCCGAGGCTCACGAGCCATGATTGAACATGGATGATCATGATTGTGGGTCAAAGGGAAGTACAATTTAAAGTAGATAAACTTAAATTTGCGGATTTTTTCCAATAAAATAGTTACATCTTTATAAGGTCAAAATATAATAATATTATTGGAAAAAAAATTAAGATAAGTAAATAAAAGTATAAGGTATAATTGTCACAAATAATTATATATGTATTTGTTTAAAATTTTAAAAATAAGTCTCGCTGAGTTGCTTGCGCCGGTTCTTCTCAAGTCTGAGGCATTTTAGTAAACTGATTATTTTTCACTTTTTGAATTTTTACTTGTCCTTTATTTTTATTAAAAGTTCTTCGTGCAAAATCATAAAAAACTTTGTATCTTTTAATTGCGTTAAATTAAATAAAGCTTGATTTTCTCTGTGTCTCAGAGGATCACTTTGTTGTCGTCGCAACGGAGTGTCTTAACACTAACTTCCCTCTAGCTACCCTAATGTATGCGGTACACAGCTTGACGCAAATAAAAAGTATACCTTAATATTTATGTCAATATTTGACATCGCTACCGCTTCTCTCTTACGCCCAGCTGTTACACTCACCTGCTACTAACTTTCGATATTCAAACGCAAACGATAATTGGTTTCGATGGCAGTTGTTTGGTAAAATGGCGAACCAATTAAATTTTGTTCAATGAATCTCCCGACAGCCTCCATTTAGGAGCGTCCATTTGAATGGATTTTGTCACATGTAATTTAAATGTAAGACTAGAAGGTGTTTTTGGAACTAAAAGCAGCTCACGTTTTTTACGTCTATGAGTAGGCAGAGATTTTTTTTTATTTCTTTTTTTCATTTTTCTTATTGTATATACTCAACACTCTTTTTGAAAGTATCGAGAATTAGTGATATGATAAGGACACCGATAAGTGGGTTACCTAAGCTTGCAAAATTAAATGGCAAGATAAATAAAAGCTTGTAAAAAATAGTATATTCATAAGCAAATTTAAAAAGATAGGTAGAGCATATTGTCTTGTATAAAATATTTTTCCCATTCCTAGGAATTAATTTGCGGAATGCAGTATAAAATGAAAAAAAATATATACTGGAACAAGATATTGGATATAGCGGCTGATTTCAAAATGAAAAATCAGCTTCTTTCGTAAATATAAATATTATTTCCTATTGAACATATATGTACCTAAAATTAATAATAATAGGATATATATAGGGTATATTGTATTTAGGGTAATACCATAATATTTCTTAAAAAATAATGAAAGTAGGCCCAAAGGCGTGTAAAAATTTTCAAGCATCACAGGTAGGTGTATTGTTCAGTCAGCTCCGATAGAGATACAATAACTCAACGCCGCTCGCTAAGCCTCTTAGCGCATTGACTGCGATTAGAAAGTGGAACGGATACTGAAACCCTGATTTAATTTTATTTTATCTTTGGCTTTATTTGTGCGGAGTTGAGTTTCGTTACTCAACACGCAACGAAGGTACTCTGTTCTGCACGCTCTAACCAATTTTTAAGATATTGCGTGTTGAGTTACGTAGCTCAACGTTGCATTTTATCTTATTACCAGAACGAGAAAAAAAATTAATTAAATCTTTACATACATCTAATGAAATAACAAAAACATGGTTCAAATACTAGAGTTCTCTTATAATAATCATAATATCTATTTCAATCCTGTATACGTTGCAGTTTATTATATCCGCTGAACTGGCGTGAACAGGTTAGGGCGATAATGGACACGGCATTTCGTATGTCCGCACAAACACATTCAATCAAGTCAACAATAGCGTATATAATCTTTAACGTAGAAGGGTATAAGAATAAAATTCTCAATAAACTAGTCGAGACAGCTGAACAGAGACTACGAAGAATAAGTGAATAATGAGGTGAAGACCACTGTTACCTGAAGGCTAAACACTCTATCACCCTAACAGTTCATTACTACTTCAGAACTATCCCTTTTAACTACTGAAAGATGCATAAGACGCCCAGAGAAAATCAAGAGCCAAGATACAAAGAACTCATATACAATAAAACTCACAACCCATAATTTTCGTTCTTTTTTTTTCAGCTTCACGCTGTATTCCGTATATAACAGGGTAGGCAGAGTGAGCCCAGTGTTAAAACATTCCGCTCTCTGATCCCTGATTTCTGGAGACTTTGCTTATTAAGTGGCGGAATTCAACGCCGCACTTTGCCTCGACCCCAGAACGAAGAAATGAAAATTTTAATTATTTCACTTCTTCAACTGGGAACCCAGCCATAGCCACCACGATTGACCTTATTTTTCACCTTTCTGACCTACTTCCTTAAAATAAATTGTAAAAATTTAAGACTATAAAATCATAATTCCTAATCAAGTTACAGTAGGGGTCGTTCGTCGTTAACTGCATGAAATTGCCAGCAAAGGGTTCCGTTCTGTTCCTTTCTAATTGAGCCGCCGTGTGCTTCCTGTCTTCCATTAGCACTCCCTACTATAGCCTAGTGGAGTCGATTTAATTCTAATGTAATATATACATTGCTGATTTTTGTAATTATATATTAACATAATTTTTGTCCTCGATATCCCATATACGGAGTGTCTTAACACCTCCTTAAGTTCTCAGGTTCTATCTGCCTATCCTTTTATGTGCAGGATACAGCGTGAACGAATGTGAACGTGAGCGATGAAACTTTGATTGCATTAAATAAAAAAAGATAATCTCGATATAACATAAAGGAATGTATATGAGAAATTACTGGACCACAAACTTAAAAAAAATTAACAAACGTACTTAAAAACCTCAATCGATCATCATAATATTATCCAATTCCTACAAAATCCTTACCTTTTTAAGCCAGCTAGAAAAGTCCACCCGCAATGTACTCGTGCTGTAATTTTGTTTAGACAATTTCATTTTTAAGTCCACCATTCACAAGGCGATCACGTTTAGACGTTAAAAGTCTAGACAGTCGTTTCAATTTCTTGCATTATAGTCCAACTTCTATAAGCGATAGTTATGTGGACTATAATTTTGAAACGTAAGCCTTGTTATTTATTTGGACGTTTTACGATCGAGATACTAAAATGTGAAATCTTCTTTAAAGTTGTTTTGATCTTTGCTTAAATTTATAGTGGTAGTAAATGGTAGCAATTTGAACTATTATTAAAGCAATTTAAAGTATTATTGTTCGACGCCATTGTGGCAAATGGGTTTCAAGATACCGTGCTCTTCTAGTTTCAGTGTGAAACTGTGAAACTTTCTTTGAAATTTACGAAAAAAAAATGAAAAATATCTTCCTAATTTGAAAATTAATTTATTTCTTACGTTTTACCCCTTTTACGATTAAAAAATATATTTGTTCTTATTCCCGGGACTTTGACATTGCTCTCATTACTTTTTGCCTGAATTTTGAAACAAAACGAAACGAAAGAGTGGTAAGTTTCCCTACCTTATTTCCCCCTCCCCCTTTATTCTTTCAAAACAAGAATAATTTTATGTATGTATATAAGAACATACAGGAAGATACGTTAAGAGGTAAATCGAATGCTAAAGTAAATCGACCGGAAATTGCGTAAGACTTTGAACGTGGAAAAAACATATGAATGAGTTTAAGGGTCTTCTAAAAGCTATAACATTACGTCACAAAGTAACGAATTGAATGCTGAAATGGGAAAAGTAAATTTGCGTCAATCAACATAATTTGTATCGCTTAAGATAGACTGAATGTTGATTGTGGTTCTAATATTACAGATTTAAAGAGATTATGTGGTCGAACTAACATTCGATTCCCACTTGAGAAAATTAATTCTTTAATTCCCTTGCTCTGGTAAAAAGACAAAGCGCGGATTTTAATTCCGCCGATTTCTTTCTTACTCGTAACTTAATAACTTATAAGTAACTGATCAAATGTAAATTCGCATTTCTTACATTTCGAATTACAGCGCTCTACGCCGTGTAGTTTCCGGTTAACGTAGTCTGTCCACTACTCATATTTAAGAGCTCTACAAATTTCTACTTCAAATAAAAGTTAATTAATATATTTCTTTTATGCCTTATTATATCATGTATCAGCTGGCAGACCAAATTGAATTTATCACTAGACCGAACCGAAAAAAATCTTAATATCTAATAATATATCCTCTTTATTATTAGTTTCTTAATAGTAAATGTATTGATATATTACACAAAAGCAATAGAGTAATTTTGTTGGATATTAAAATACTTATTATATTGACATTATAAGGCAAGGCGTTACTCAAATATTTTTTAAATATTTGTTTGCTTATTTTAGAGGCTTATATGGAAGGTCTAGCTACAATTATATTTACGGGGTCTGCAGTAGGGGGAATTAATTATTTTCATTTCTCAAATTTTGGCGGAAAGTGGAGAATGGAGTGTCACTAGGTTTTATTATGTGTTATGAGTGGTAGATAACAGAAGCAAAATCAATGTATAAATAAAACGAATCTGTGTCTGAAAGTAACTGAAGGGCAACCCGAACCTATTGGACTTATAAAGAAAAAAAATTGCATGTATAATCTTTGTGAAGTGTATGGGATCACTAAGAGAGCTACACGCTGTATCCTGTAGGTACATGGTGAGGTAGGCAGAGGTAACCTGGGAACCTATTGTTAAGTCACTTCGTTCCCATTAAGACACTTAAGTTAATTTAATTATTTTTGTTTTTTTGTATAAATGGTAAAGTCAATATAATACGACGGATATTGCAATTTTCATATAAATTTTCACACATGCGCCAGATAAAGAAGATAAAAGCGTTAATCATTTTTCAAAACCACAATAGCGGTTAACTCTTCACAATACTGTAATTATGAAATTTCAATTAAACCTCTTATCTCTCAATAACAGCATTTAAAATCGATTATAGGCGACGTTTCTTTGTTACCTTTTTTTTAGAAAATTATCCATTATTTGTACATTTGGTGTTTGGAATGTTTTTAAATTTTAAATTTAAATAGAAGTTGTTTGAACATGTGCTTCGAAGTATAAATATATAACCATACTTAATAAATAAATATATAATTCTACTTATATGTTATTCGAACAATATCACATACACACAGGTCAAACTGATAACCTTTCTTTTTGTGAAGTCGATTAACATATAAAAAATAATTATCAATTTTATATTATTAAAAAACGAATTACTAAGGCCATCGTGGTGCAGGTTCGCTTCCCACTAGGGAACGAAGCGTCTTAACACTAAATTCCCTCTGATCACTTCTAAACAAGGGATATACCGTGAAGCTTAAAAATATATTAGGTGCTTTAATAATCAACAAATACATACATGCATGTTCATGAAATGTGGCATTGAAAAAAGAAGATAAAAAGCCGAATTAGAAGATACCCTAGCTGTAATTACAGCTGATTTATTTAATTACAGCTGTAATACCGTCTGAAAGGCAATGAGATTACAAGGTCCATATTAAAAGGTTGCCCCTAATCCTTTGACTTCAGATTTACGAACGTTTACCAAAAAGTATATCGTTAATTAATAAACAAATTCCTATTTCTTACATAAATTTTTAGCAAAGTTTAATTTGTTGTTAAAGTAACTAATTGTAAGGTTTTAAAGTTGAATGGACTTCGGTGAATTTTCCGTAATCGTTAAGTTAAAGCTGGTCTTTTGAAGCGACTGTTGGGTCAAAGGTCGGGCATTCGATTTTATCTTGAGAAAACGTTTTGAATGAAAGTTTCATGGAAGTAAATGCTGAAAATAAATTTAATAATATTTTATAGTTCCACGCTGCATTCCGTATATAGCGGGGTCGGCAAGATAAATCTAATGTTTTCTCAACTCACTACATTACGAATGATATTTTTTAAAAAAAATTGTAAATTAACCTATTTTTTTTAGGTCATATTATTCCTTATTGTTTTTAGTTCCACACATTAACTTACAAAGTAAGTACGTACACAAGGAGAACCTAAAATCAAGACACTACGTTACCATTCCAACGTTCAAATTTGAAGATATTGTGTATGTGTAAAATGTTACTTGGGCGAGGAAACGAAAGTGATTTTCCCATGGATAACATTGTCAAATGTAATTTGCATTGCAAATTAAAATAGGACTATACGGAAAGCACCAGCTTACAATGAAAAAAAAGAATCATCAAAATCCGTTCACTAAGTCAAAAGTTCTGAGATAACAAAAAACCATTAAAAAAAATACAGTCGAATTGATTACCTCCTCCTTTAACAGAAGTCGATAAAAATAACTTCAATACATCCACATACAATAAATAATGAAGTAAAACATAATATTTTGAAACATATTGCCTTCACTTTTGATCTCAAAGTTATTAAAAGTTAAAAGATAAACGTAAGGCTCCAAAGAAAACCCCGAATCGTTTTTCTCCAGACGCACGAGCACACCCGTACTCGTATTTACTTGTGAGAATTTAATAAACGCTCTCCTCAGAGCCAAATATTTGTTAAATATGTGTTCTTACGTCGTGTGTTTTATTGAATGCCTATGTTTGTTATGTTTGAGATGTTGTAAGATGTTTTTTTCTTATGTACGAATGTAAATATCTATGTATTTGGACATTTCCATGTACATAATACATTTTTTTCCAATTTCATCCTGTACTCTACACATAGAGCACCTGGTGATTTAGTGTTGAGATACTCCGTTTCCATTAACACATTTTTCTCTACTTTTTGCCGAATTTTGAAGGCATTGCGTGTTGAGTGGCGGAACTCAACGGCGCGCTCTACCCCGTTACCAGAAAAAGGAAAAGAAAGGTCAAGAGGCATTTAATTTTTTTTTATTTAAATTTCGTTGTGTCCATTTTGCATTTAGTATATTCTACTTATAGTTTAAAAGATCGCTGTATAATATCGCTGAAATATTTCACATTATATGTGCCCGAGGTAACCCCGCAGGTACATAAGTTCAATTCAAAACAGGTCTGCACAGATGTAATATAGCTATAACTTCTTATATTCGTAGACTTATCGAACCAGCAGTTCTTGAGATTAGTGCTCACGACCAAACAAACAAATCAATTTATAATCATCAAGAATAGAAGAGCAGAGAGATTTTTCTTGGAATTTATTAGAGAAAATAGAAATATCCAAATAAAATATACGAAACTCAAGCTTAGCAAGTACCGACGTTGACACCGGCATTACAGGCATTCATAAGTTATGTCCGGGTGGTCACGACATGTTTAAGCCGAGTATTTGCTCGTCCTGCACGACTCAGGTAAATATTTTTGATATTAGATTATGAAAAATATTTAGAAATATATGTATTTTTGCTCTAATATTTGTTTATGTTAGTTAGGCTATTGTGGTTGTTACCGCGACAGGTCGTGAGTTTGATGCACATGAGGTAAATGAAATATTTAATAATATATATTTAGTTTCATAAGAATTAGTAAAGTGTGAAGCTCACACTCTTATATAAGCATTGAATTTAGTATGAAGACAATTTCATTGTCTACTTTTCACCTAAATTCAAGACATTGGCTATTAAGCGGCGGAACCCAACACCACGCACTTACCAATTCCATAAACAATATTAAAATAAAAAGAAAATAATGTAACAATATATTTCCCAAGTAAATATAATATATAACAAACATTTAATGTAGAATCACATCGTACACACAGCTGAGACGGCTTAGTCTACATGAGCTCTAAATTATGCGCGGCCACGTCACGCTGGCCATTGTCAGGACTAGAAATTATAAGGTGCCTACGTTATTCTGAGAATTCATTGAAATTTATGTTTCATACAAACGAATGTGATATTTAAACTTGTTTATAATATTAAAATGTAGTAGTATAGTGAGGCAAGTCGAGGCAAGTGTGACTGTAAAATCGACTGGAAGCGATGGCATAGGGTTGGCATAGGTTGGCATTCAACACGGAGTGTCTTAACACTAGGTTCCCTCTGCTTACCCTGTTGTGTACGGATATAGCAAGAAACTGAAAAAAATATATTCTATAATTCTTGAGATTAGCATGTTCAATCAAACAAACTCTTCTCATAATATTAGTATAGATATTCCATGTGTTAAGTATTGGAAATCGAACCCAAACCTCAACAATATACAGCACACACCTAAATCCAACAATAAGCATCAAATAACTATAAAGTAGGCTAGATCCATTCAAAAGCAGTAGAGTTTCCTTTCAGTAGGCCAGTGGCTGAACAAATTTCGCAACTTTCTAAGTTAAAACGCTTTTTGCGACTGAGAGTGGACATCAAAGAGATGTGGTATGTTGGACATTTTATGGGTATAAGTATTTTTTTTTATTTCTCGCTATATTCCGTGTATAACAGGATAAGCAGTGAGAACATAGGAACCTAGTGTTAAAACACACCGTTCCCCGTTGAGTGATGGAACTCGACGACATAATTTTGCAACGTTATCAGAGTGAAGAAGTGGAAATATTCAATATTTATTTTTATCGAGTGGGAATCAAATGCACAACCTGTCGCGTTTCGTTTGTAAACGTAAAAATCATTTACTGGTAATAAGAGAAAGTGCGACATCGAATTCCCTTACTTAACACGCAAGCCTCTAGAATTTAGCGGAAAATAGAGAACGGAAGGGAAAGGTTCCTAGGTTCCCTCTGCCTATCTCGCCATGCGCGGGATACAGCGTGAAACTAAAAAAAATAATAACCTTTTTTTAGCCCATATTACAATACAGATTCATATAACAGAATACTTTGATGGTATACTCACATCACATACAGTTGCAAAGCGAAACACTGAAGTACATGATTACCCCTATCTTAGTGACTAATGTATTCTTCAAAATCTTGTCGTTTTAGTGCCTTAACACTTAAGAATTGAATTTACTATACAACTTTTTCTATTAAAGTGTATACTAGTATTATTTTACGTATTATTTCTAGGTCCTCGATTCGAATCTTATTTGGGTTTAATATTTATAATTGAGTAAATTGCTTTTTGTATTTTAATTATACAGAGTGTTTTTAAATAAAAGCACAATTTTAACTAGTCTATAAAAGGCTAATACAATTAAAACGATAGAGATTTTGCCAAAAATGAAAAAGTATTTTTTTCAAACACAATGAATAATAGAATTATCGTCGTAAAATATAACGCCACTTGTTAAGAATTACGTATACAAGTACTTCACTCAATGAAATAAAATATTTTCATTCCATTGCTGTGGTAAGATGATGCTTCCTGAATTCAGCATGTCTAAAGAACAAAGTGTCTTAACGCTAGGTTCCCAGGTTTCCTCTTGCCTACCTTGCTATGTGAGGGATGCAGCGTGAAGCTAAAAAAAGCTTAGTTGTTTCTTATAAGCTTCTCATTAGAATTCGAATACGAGGTATTTACTAGAATAAAACTCAAAAACATCATAAAATGTAGTATTGAATTTCTCAAAAAACTTTTAAAACCGGCGGTGACGTTTATTTTATTATATGGCATACAAGTTGCAATCAGCAAAGTACACAGCGATTTTATATACACTTAACCTCTGAGGTGGCATCGTTCTTGGAAAATGTCCAAAGTGACTCCATATTTCGACTCAAGTTAAAGAAGAAAGGTTTAAAATATTTTTAAAAATATAATTAACTATAATTTACTAGTTGAGCTCCGCTACTTAATAACGTCACGTATTTTGGCGGAAAATGGACGACGGAACCCTATCAATAGGTTCCGTCCACGAAATATAGGGATTAGTCTAATATTATGTATGGGGTGGAGTAGTGATATAGTGCCTGACTGTAAACTTCGAGGGTTCGATTTCCATTTGAAAGAATGAATTATTGTCATTTTCTCACTCTAATCGTAAGATAAAAGTGCGGCGTTAAGTACCGCCACACAAGCCCTCTTAAGTTATGTACGAAAGTGGTGGCTGCCCATATGTGATTCAATATAAAACTATCAAAAACATGAATTTTTTTCTCATTTTTAAGTGAGAGGAATATTTTCTATATTTAAACATAGCTCGAACGGAAAACTAGGACATAAACTTGCACGTCTAGAATAAACAGTAAAGTTAGATCAACCTTTATACGATTTCGTAAAACATTTATACTGTTTAGTTATATCTTAGATGTAAAATCTATATTTTTTTTTGCTTTAAGCCATACTTGGTATATAAGATTGGCGGAAGCTACGTGCATTCAGTGTCCTGCTATATTATCAGTAAATTTGTTTAACTTTAAATCGACTTTAGGGACGAAATGAAACAAAAGAGCACTTTCTTTAGAAACATGAGGTAACTTTTACGTAATGTTTTTAACATTTTTAAAACATTGAGTTTTATCAACACGTAATGTTACGAAAATTTAATGGAAAGTGGAGAACGGAGGGTTAGCATTTAACTGTCTATGTGAGGCATACAGCGTAAAGATAAAGCAATAAACAAAAAGTATATACAATTAACATAATAAAGATTAAATATTTAAAATTTTACAACACCGTCCTAAATTCCCTAAATACAAATTTCGTACAATTTAAATTTTATGCAGTGAATGTATAGTTCAAGTTTGGTAATTAGACAAGATTTAAAGGCAAAGTTGTAATTCTTTATCAGAAAAATTTACTTAGTTAAAAAAATATTCAAACGATAAATATTATTAATAACTCATTCTTCTTTTTTGTTTTTAGGTGTATTCATATTTTTTAAGTATCACTTCTTCGATCCGCAAATAGTAGGGTAAGTAGAGGGAACCTACTGTTAAGACATTGTTTCCTACTGTTTTGTAGAAATTGTGTGTTAATTGGCGGATCTCAACGCCGCTCTTGTCACAGGAGCAAGGAAATTAAAATAAAGGAAATTTAAATGAAAATAAATAATTAAAAATACATTATTTTATACTTCCAAAGCTTACTATCCAAGTACCAAACGTTAAAATTAAATATTTGACTTTCATTAAGTCTGTCTTTTGTTGCAACGCCGTAATGAACTTCGTTGTGAAGATATCGCATCTTTTGATGGTATAAGAATTTCTAGTGAAACGACTTAAATTGTTGAGATATGATCTGTCTTTATTAATTTTCTGTAATAAACATTTTACTTACAATATTGAAAGATAAAATGGCAAAATACTAGAAACGTATAAAGAAGTGTTTTAACACTAAACACAATGCTATCCGCCTACCTTCCCATGAGAGATAAGAGTGAAGCTGAAAAAGTAAATAATAAAAAAAAGAAAAACAGTATTTTTTTTATTTAATAGGAAATTAGGTCAATCTTCTTGCAATAATTTCAAACATATTATTTATTTTGCTTTATAAGTCGAAAAAAAAGTAATAAAAAAAATGCTAACATAGCTTTATTTAAGGTCCGTGTAATTTAATCAAAACCCCCCCGAAGTAAACAAGGATAGCAAGTTCCCTCGTAAAATCTAACATAAAAACAATCTTTACAGCTTAGATTTTCTTTCCATAAAATAAAACATGGACTACTTTTTTGACATGAAGAAGTTTTTTTCACGCATTCGTGATTGACGTCATAGAGATGTAATAGGCATTCTTCTTTCTTATTTGGAAGCTCTGGATTAGTTATTAGGGTTCCGTACCCAAAGGGCAAAAAGAGTAAAACTCTTATACTAAGGCTTGCAGCAGGTAGGCAGAGGGAACCTAGTGTTAAGACACTCCATTCCTCACTTTCCGCTACATTCTCGAGACGTTGCGTGTTGAGTGGCGGAACTCAAAACCGCGCTTTGCCTCGAGACAATAAATGAAAATATAAATTTAAATAAGTATTTCGTATCCTCGAATGGGGAACTACGAACCCATAACCAGTCACACTTTGTGACTCTTTTATGTATTAATTTTATATTAAATTGATGTTAAATATAAAATATCAAAATGATGTCTCCAAGCAACTCATATAAATATATGACATTTGAACTTTCACTCTCCATGAGTAACGCTCAGGGCGATACTTCTAAATAAATATTAAAGTTTTAGAAAATATTATTTTTTTACATTTTCAATACGAAGATTATTGTTAAAATATAAGATTAAAGTTTTTATAAATATCTGATAAAAAATTCTCTAATAGAACATTTTCTAATAGATTTCAACCTTTAGAATTACAAGTGCATTGACCGTCTAGTATTCCCTTTTATGTAGTTTATTTTTTAGTAAAGCAAGTATTATTATTTTACTCAATCATCACTTTTGTTCTCTCGATCTAGAAAAATGAAGGGCGGTGTTGAGCTCTGTGTTTTAATGTATCGACAGCGGTTCAGGTTGTGCATGGGAAGTGTTAATACTAAAATAAGATATTACGATATTTTTTATAGCTTTTGTTGCTGATATTAAGTGTCATCTAAATTACTGGCTTTTCTTGACCAGGTATTCCCTCCAATAACCTCTTTTTCTTTTACCGTCTCCTGGTTGTAATTAGTTTTATATATTTCCTAGTACTGTCCCTATCTATCATCATTTTTACTGTTTAAATGTTTGATGAACTAATATCTTCTATCTTCTACTGTTTAACAATATAATTATTTTAACAAATGGGAATTGAACCCACAATCACAGTTCATTTTAATCAAACATTTCGTCACTGCGCTACTAAGGTGACAACTTTTTATAATGTAAATAGTTGTATAGTTATATTGTTCTTGTTCTCACATCAGCAGCGGAAAGTAATCTCATTGCAGACACTTTAGCAACTTCTCGTATAAATCAAGCTATCGAGCTATCGACAGTAAAGAAAAATAGCTTAACTTTGCCTTTAAAAATAGTAAGGAGTTTGAAAGTAAATTAAAATTGAGCACAGTTTTTTCATTATGTAATTTTCATTTATTATTAAATAGTAAATGTAAAAAAAAATGTATTAGCTGTGATTATAACACGAATATTATATAATAGTCAGTCAGGTTAGTCCAAAGCAGGAGTACTCTCTCACTTCCCATCAATTTACGGGATATTGGGTGTTGTGTGGTATAACTAAACGCCGCGCTCTGTCCACAAGAGTGGGAAAATGAAAACAATTGATATATAATTATACCGTAGAATGAGAATCGAACCCTCAACCCTTGTGTGTTGATACTCAAACACCACCATACCAAGATGGCTTCAAAAATTCAAAATCCAATCCAAATAAATTCCATTATATTATTTATATAGGGGCAGAGTAATAAAAACATCAAATACCTACTAAAGGTGTAATACGAAGGTTGTCGCGTTATGCTAAAATTTATTATTGTTAATATACTTTAAAACACATAGGGGATATAACCGAGCGTATCGTACCGCGATAACTATAAAATACTGTCAATTCGCGGGGGAGTGTTACGTGTTTGGGTAAAGCACGATAAAAGGTTAGTGCGGGTCGGATATGTTAGATATTACAAGTGATTTTTTTCAAGCCATTAGTCAGTAAGTTTTGGGTTCGATTCACTCGCGAGGTAATGATTTTTTAAATAATTTTTGGTTCGTGTCGAGTGGCGTTGGGCTCCGCAAGTCGGCTTCTAGAAGTACGGTGAATTTCCAAGATATGATGTGTTGAGTGGCGGGATTCAACGCCGTGCTTTTGCCCTACACTAGGATGGCCTAAAATTATTCTCCCAATTAGAAATCAAACACTACTGACGCGTCACACGGTTCTATAAACATTTTATATTAAATTAAATCAGCTTCACGCTGTATACAGCAGGGTACGACACACCCACACACGAGGGAACCTAAAATGAAGACACTACGTTTCCCACTTTCTGTCGAATTTTGGAGGCGTGGCGTGTTGAGTGGCGGGACTCAACGCCGCGCTTTGCCTCGACACCAGAACGAAGAAATGAAAATATAAATTTAATATTTCTCTTATTTACATTTTGTAAATATTATAATATACAAAATATGCTTTTACTCAACTAATATGTATGAAAAATTTATAAAATAACAAATTTTAATTTGGTGAGCTAAAAATATTAAGTTGGCCTTACGGCTTATATCTCTGTACCAGAGTGCTACATTGATATGTTATTCGATTAAGAGATATTAAAACGTTGCAAATTTTAATCTCTCTATTTTTAGAGTGCTGTAAAATAAAATGGAATAGTTTGAAAGCGTTATAAAAAATTAACTTTAACAACCAATAAATCTATAAGTAATTTTAGTATAAGTACTTTCAGTTATATATTTTTTTATTTTTTGTTTAGCTTCACACTGTATCCCTCACATAGATTATGCAGAAGGAACCAAGGAACCTAGTGTTCAGACAACAAAAAGTGCGTGAATAGCAAAAGATGAGCGTCGTGGCGGAAGGATACAAGCGTGCCACTGTAGCCGAGGCAGTAGTGAGTTCGATTCTCACTTGAGGCACAAAAATATTTAGCATCTCCATTTTCTGGCTCTGGTAACGAGGCAAAGCGCGGCATTGAATTCCGCCATTCAACACGCAACGCTTTAACAGAAAATGGGAGATATAAGTGTCTTATTGGGAACAGAGTGTCTAAAAACTAAGTTCTCAAGTCCGTCTACCCTGCTGTGTGTTGGACAAAGCGTGAAATAAAACTTCTCTAAGCTCTCTCTCTCTCTCTCTCTCTCTCTCTCTCTCTCTCTCTCTCTCTCTCTCTCTNTTCACTCGCGAGGTAATGATTTTTTAAATAATTTTTGGTTCGTGTCGAGTGGCGTTGGGTTCCGCAAGTCGGTTTCTAGAAGTACGGTGAATTTCCAAGACATAATGTGTTGAGTGGCGGGATTCAACGCCGTGCTTTTGCCCTACACTACGATGGCCTAAAATTATTCTCCCAATTAGAAATCAAACACTACTGACGCGTCACACGGTTTAATAAACATTTTAAATTAAATTAAATCAGCTTCACGCTGTATACAGCAGGGTACGCCGCACACCGCAGGGTAGGCAGAGGGAACCTTATATTAAGACATTCCGTTCCCCACTTTCCGCCGAGGCGTTGCGTGTTGAGTGGCGGAACACAACGCCGCGCTTTGCCTCGACACCAGAACGAAGAAATGATAATAAAAATTGAATATTTCTCTTATTTTATAAACATTTTATTAACATTATAATATAAAAAATATGCTTTTACTCAACTAATATGTATGAAAAATTTATAAAATAATAACAAATTTTAGTTTGGTGAGCTAAAAATATTAAGTTGGCCTTACAAACGGCTTAGCTCAGTACCAGAGTGCCACATTGATATGTTATTCGATTAAGCGTTGTTAAAACGTTGCAAATTTTAATCTCTCTATTTTTAGAGCGCTGTAAAATAAAATGGAATAGTTTGAAAGCGTTATAAAAAATTAACTTTAACAAACAATAAAGCTATAAGTAATTTTAGTATAAGTACTTTCAGTTATATATTTTTTTATTTTTTGTTTAGCTTCACGCTGTATCCCTCACATAGATTAGACAGAGGGAACCAGGGGACCTAGTTTCAAGACAACAAAAAAGCGTGAATAGCAAAAAATGGGCTTCGTGGCGCAGGGATACAAGCGTGCCAATGTAGCCGAGGCAGTAGTAAGTTCGATTCTCACTTGAGGCACAGAAATATTTACACATATATATAAGTAAAATAAGTCGATAATATTGAACATCTCTTTCTCTCTCTCTCTCTCTCTCTCCGACGTTTACAATTAGTGTTACCTATCACAACCAGAAGGAATGCTATGAAATTCTCTATTACTCCCAATTCTCGATTATGCCGATGCAAGCTGTCCTAACATGACCGAACACTATCTAAATAAACTACGACATCAAAATCTTGCTATTCAGTTCATGTTTAATTTATGTAAATATGAACAGAACAGTGACGCATTTGGACAAAGTGTGCTCGAAATCTTTAAATATATTTTAAAAAAATGTTTAAAAATATAATTTAATCAATTATTTATACAATTCCTTATTTTAAATAGTATAATTATAATATTTATTAATTTATTATAAGATACATTACCACTTTTATTTTGATATGTGTGTTTCTTTACATCAAAATGCCAACCCAAAGGTTTTCTGGAAGAAATCACTGATTATCGATGAACTTTTGTGCAATTGTATTATTATTATTTTCTATTTTCTTTTATCTTCCTCTTTTAAATATTAAATTGTTCACATTAAAGTGCAAATAAATAAATAAATAAAAACCATGATATTTATCCCGCATACACAAATATACAAGCGCATTCTTTAAGTGTTCAGGAACGGGAAGCAATTTGATTACCACCCACCGAAGCGAGAAAAATGAATTTGTCGACACCACGTTCAAATGAACGCTCAAATTTCCTTTTATTACAGCGGGCACTAAAAATTATCATTTGAAAACGTTTTTATCTTATCTATCTTATCTTATCTTATAAACCATAAACGCGGCAGTTGTGGGTTCATTTTCAGCTCGTGGAGTTAAATATTTAAATAATAAATCATTGAACGGATGTTGGGGAGCGAAAGTGTCTTAATGGGCATGGAGTTTCTTAACACTATGTTCCCAAATTCCCTCTAGCTATCCTTCCACGTACGGGATATAATGTGAAACTAAAAAAATATAGTTTTGTACATTCAGAAACTAGATTCGAAGTTAAAACTACCTCGTATATGCAAGTTATATATAATAAGCAAGTTGTGGGTTCGGCCCCCATTCAAGAAAATGAAATATGGTGGTGTCGAAGCAAAGCGCGGCGCTGAGCTCCGCCTCTCAACACGCAATGCCTCTAGAATTCGGCGGAAAATTGGGAAAGAAGTGTCTAAACACTAGATTCCCTCCCAGATTTCCTAGAAGCTAGAAGTAGCAAAAAGATATACAACATAGATGTTCTTCAAGTAGGCAACAAAATCGCCAAAACAAACTGGCATATCTATATCTATCTATATACATAAATAGGATATTACGTTTACCTGCTAAAATTTACATAATACCTATCCACATTTCAAATACTGTGATTGACACACTGTCAGCGGCATGGCCGCGCTCACTCGATTCCGAAGTGGCCTATTTCACGTGAAAATAGAATGAAATGGTTAGCGTTTAACCTATCGCTTTAATCCATGCTCTCAACAAATATATGTATATTTAATATAGAGGTACTATATATAGAAGTGGTTTGGGCGGAATTGGATTTTCAATAATGGTTGTTGAATGGACGGCGATTTTTGTAAAAAGTATGATGAGCAAAGTAAAGTTTAGTCCAATTAAAATAATTGATGATAGAGTTAAGCTGTCAATAAAACTACTATCGTATAATATAGCTATCCATCTAGATCCAGGGTTCCGAACCTTATCCTGGCCAGGTTTGTGATTTTCATTGTCACTTGAGGAAATTAATTGGAAGACAAAGCGCGTCGTTGAGTTCCACCATTCAATATAATGTCCCTAAGTTCTCTCAGTCTACCCTACTCGTATATGTAAGATGGAACGTGAAACTTAAAAAATACCCAACAATTTCGTAAGAAATAAAAAGATAACAATTAGAGATCAAATCTACGATATTCCACCATGTCGTTTCGACACCATAAATTTTGTAATAAGCCATTTATATGCATTAAAAGCCCATAACCGATTTCATACTGAAACTTTGCTCAGCGATAGAGTTCCTTTGAATAAAATGAATCTTAATGAACAACTAATGGTTGCTTTACCCAAATTAAAGGTCTAAAGTTAGGGATCTATATATACTTTTCTATACATATCAAAAATATCGTAATAAAAAAACATACTGTTCCCAATTCCCACCTGAAACGCCAACATTTAGTGTAAAACGGAATAAATAAAGTAAAAATAAATAAAAGAGGGTTAAAAAAAGTCAGAAATGAATGCGAGCGCGTTAACCATCAAATCGCGCGGACGGAAGGCGGTACATTGCAACAGCAACGCTTTAATTGCCTTTGGTGTTGGTCCAAAACGATCAGTACGGACGGAGTTAGTTTTACTGGAATAAATATTGGTTTAATAAAGTTTATATACTCCACGAGTAAAAAGTAAGTAGAAAGGGAGGTAGAGGGAACCTAGTGCTAAGACTTTCCGTTCCCCACGCACTGCCCAAGTGTTCATTTTGCTATATTATTTTATTTTTTAGTTTCACACTGTGTCCTGCACATAGCAGGGTAGAAAGAGGGAACCTGGAAACCTAATGTTTAGACACACCGTTCGCATTGACGACACGTCCTTCCTTCCCCATCTTTCGCGGGAGACATTGTGTGTTGAGTGGCATAGCTCAATTCCACGCTTTAAATCGTTACCAGAGCGAAGAAATAAAAATATTAAATATTTAATCTCCTATAGCGGGAATCGAAGCCACAACCTATCGCGGCACCATCGTGCCTCTGTACCACGACTGGCGACATATTTCCTACATATTATTGTTGTTATTATAAATATTTAAAATATAAATGTTTTATTATACTCCTTCTATAAGCTATACAGCCTTGTCAACGTTTAGATATGACCGCTAAATAGCCAGTTAGCAGCAAAACGCAGCATACGGCTGCTTATTTATGATCCTTGTATAACGTCGAGTCCGATTACTCGCTTTTAGGACACTCCTACCAAATTTGGTTAATTAAATAAACCCGTTTGGTACGCAGGGTCTATACGAGGTGATTGTGAATTCGATTCCTAGTTAAGGAAATGTTAGTTCTTAGATATTTTTTTCATTTTAACACGCTTTTATTAGTTCGAACTATAACTGCTTCATAAACATGAAACTTGACAATAATGTGTAGATTAAACGACAATACAATATTATGATACCGAGCTGATTTGTAGAAATCCCCTTCTGATGATGGAATGGAAGATGGCTGATGGAACCTTGGACTGCCTATCTACTAGTAAACAAATCGAGTTTGTGCTCATTTGCTCATTCGTCTTGTTAATGTGTTCTTTTAAAAAATCGTATTTTTAGTTTTTATTATTTTTTTTTATTGGGTGAGACGAAATATTTCAGATTCCACTTACCATGACTGACTGAATGAATTGTCATTCGAGTTCGAACTGTTAACCCTAAATAATGCATCAAGTTTTTTTGTTACATATCTGTTAGTGATGACTGATTGCTATTAATAACTTTCTTAACGTGATAATTCTGTGTGCTTGTTGTGATAGTGATAATTGTCGTTCTGTGTTTGATTCCTACTCGAGGCAATTAATTATTTTCATCAATACGGCCGCTATAAGACAAAGCGCGACGTTGACTTCCGCCACTCAACACGCTATAGCCTATTTTGCTATACTCGTATATAGGATACAGCGTTAAGTTAAGTTAAGTTATTTTTCTTATATTCGAACCCAAAACGTTCAATAATATAAACTTAAATTAACATATCAACAGTCGCACAGTGAGCTCAATTAAATTTTATTTTTCATTTTCATTTTATATTCCGTTATTTTCGTTATATATGACCACATTTCGCGACGTCATGTTACATTAACAAGTATAAATAGATTAAATCACAAAAGGCAAAATGATTTATGGCGGCCGAATGCCCGAATATAAATAAAATTATTCGGACTCAATTGATTGTGTTCTGATGTGTAATCCTATAGCGATCCGAATAGTATTAATTATTAAGTTAGTACCTTTCGATAATTGGCCTGAAAATTGAGAAAGAAATGTCTTTACACTAGATTCCCTCTGCTGTATTCCGCACACAGAATGGTAGGCAAAGGGAACCTGATGTTAAAACACTCCGTTCCCCATTTTCCGCCGAATTCTTAGGGCTTTGCACGTTGAGTAGCGAAACTCAACGCCGCGTTTTGCGCTTTCTTTATATAATGCATTTATACATTTCACTGTACTACTTTTTCCAAATAGCCTATGAACTAATTACCACCACCGAATATTGGTTAGACGGATGAATTTCAACTGAACGAAAAGGCATTCATGAATATTCATATTTTTAAAAATATATTCTACCAATATACATACATACATTTAATATACATAAATGTATGAAGTAGTCAGAGGTTGCGAATAAAATTAGTTCACAACGAATACGGCACGATTGCCAGCGAAGTGGCCAGGAGGCAATTAAAATTAGTAATAGCCAGGAGCGCCGACATATAAAATATATTTAATTAATTTATACTACACTGTGGTCGCGTAGTTAGAAGTTGCACGTTAGTAGAGAGTTTGATTTTTATTAATTAATATTCTTATTCTATTTGAATGATATTTTTGATTTTTGTGGTCATTGTGGCACAGTAAGGAAGAGTGAAAATTTTTAAATAAATAAAAAAAACAAATACTGGTAAATAAAATGTAAAGACTAGTCTTTGAAGAATCTGTACACAAATGTTAATATTCTTACCTCCAAACCAAATAAGGAAGCGTCTGCGCTGTATCCGGTCGATTTCCGCTGCAAAAACTGTGNTATTGTGTGTTGAGTAGCACAACACTTCGCCTCGTTACCAAAACAAAGAAATGAAAATATAAAATATTTAATTTCCTATAGTGGGAATCGAAGCCACAACCTATCGCGGCACCATCATGCCCCTGTACCACGACTGGCCACATATTTCCACATATTTTTGTTGTTATTATAAATATTTGAAATATAAATGTTTTATTATACTCCTTCTATAAGCTATACAGCCTCGTCAACGTTTAGATATGACCGCTAAATAGCCAGTTAGCAGCAAAACGCAGCATACGGCTGCTTATTTATGATCCTTGTATAACGTCGAGTCCGATTACTCGCTTTTAGGACACTCCTACCAAATTTGGTTAATTAAATAAACCCGTTTGGTACGTACGGTCTATACGAGGTGATTGTGAATTCGATTCCTGGTTAAGGAAATGTTAGTTCTTAGAGATTTTTTCTAATTTTAACAGGCTTTTTTTAGTTCGAGCTACTTGACAATAATGTGTAGATTAAACGACAATACAATATTATGATACCGAGCTGATTTGTAGAAATCCTCTTCTGGTGATGGAATTGGAAGATGGCTAATGGAACCTTGGACTGCCTACTAGTAAACAAATCGAGTTTGTGCTCATTGCATTCGTCTTATTAATGTGTTCTTTTAAAAAAATGGTATGTTTAGTTTTTATTATTTTTGTTTATTAGGTGAGACGAAATACTTTAGATTCCGCCGACCATGCCTGACTGAATGAATTGTCATTCGAGTTCGATCTGTCAATCCTAAATAATGCGTTAAGTTTTTTTTTCTTATATATCTGTTAGTGATGACTGATTGCTATTAATAACTTTCTTAACATGATAAGTCTATTTGCTTGTTGTAATGGTGACAATTCTCGTTCTGTGTTCGATTCCCAGTCGAGGCAATGAATAACTTTTATCAATACGGCCGCTATAAGACAAAGCGCGACGTTGACTTCCGCCACTCAACACGCTATAGCCTATTTTGCTATACTCGTATATAGGATACAGCGTTAAGTTAAATTATTTTTTTTTATATTGGAACCCAAAACATTGTATAAAATAAACTTAAATTAACATATCAACAGTGACCTCAATTAAATTTTATTTTTCATTTTCACGTTATATATTGCCACATTTCGCGACGTCATGTTACATTAACAAGTATAAATAGATTAAATCACAAAAGGCAAAATGATTTATGGCGGCCCAATGCCCGAATATAAATAAAATTATTCGGACTCAATTGATTGTGTTCTGATGTGTAATCTTATAACGGTCCAAATAGTATTAATTATTAAGTTAGTACCTTTCGATAATTGGCCTGAAAATCGGGAAAGGAACGCTCGCACACAGCTGGGTAGGCAAAAGGAACCTCATGTTAAAACATTCCGTTCCCCATTTTCCGCTGAATTCTCAGGGCTTTGCACGTTGAGTTGCAAAACTCAACGCCGTGTTGTGCGGTTTTTTATATAGTGCATTTATACATTTCACCGTACATAGTTTTTCCAAATAGTTTATGAACTAATTACCACCACCGAATATTGGTTAGACGGATAAACTTCAACTGAACGAAAAGGCATTCATGAATATTCATATTTTTAAAAATATATTCTACCAATATACATACATACCTACATACATACATTTAATATACATAAATGTATGAAGTAGTCAGAGGTTGCGAATAAAATTAGTTCACAACGAATACGGCACGATTGCCAGCGAAGTGGCCAGGAGGCAATTAAAATTAGTAATAGCCAGGAGCGCCGACATATAAAATATATTTAATTAATTTATACTACACTGTGGTCGCGTAGTTAGAAGTTGCACGTTAGTAGAGAGTTTGATTTTTATTAATTAATATTCTTATTCTATTTGAATGATATTTTTGATTTTTGTGGTCATTGTGGCACAGTAAGGAAGAGTGAAAATTTTTAAATAAATAAAAAAAACAAATACTGGTAAATAAAATGTAAAGACTAGTCTTTGAAGAATCTGTACACAAATGTTAATATTCTTACCTCCAAACCAAATAAGGAAGCGTCTGCGCTGTATCCGGTCGATTTCCGCTGCAAAAACTGTGGAAATCCCCTTCAAGTACGATTCAATGTTTTTGTAGACGGGAAATATAAAATTATTTGGAAGAAATAGTCTGCCTGTCGTGGCGCAGGGGACAAACGTGCGACTGTAAATGCAACGAGTCGTGTGTTCGATTTCTACTCGAGAAAACGAAATATTTGACGGAGGCGTCTTTATGGGAACGGAATATCTTAACACTAGGTTCCCAGGTTTAATCTGTTTATCTGGAATATAGCGTTAAGCTAACAACATAGTATATACTGATATGCAACCTACTAATATTAAATGTATTGAAACATAAATCTGTAATATTGAAAATTTGCAGAAATATTTTACCAGCCCTTTTCCCAAGTGCTCTGCTTTTTATATTAAGGATTATATTAAAGACTTTAATGTATGTACGAGTATTTCATCATTCATGACTGAATGATGAAATACATACATTAAATATATACGAGTACATCATCATGCCTGGAAGAAATCAATCACTTTTAGTGATAGGACCGCCTCTTAGCAATTTATAATTTTATAAGCTGTTGTGAATAGGGGAGGGTGGTCATAGGGTAGTCAGCAGGAACTTGATATTAAGGTAATCTAATCCAAATATCCAAAATAAAAAAGAGAATGGAGAGATATAGAGATATTATAATTTTAGTGGTGGAACTACTAGGCTATTGTAGAACCAAAACACTTAAAATATAATCATTTAAAACTATAGAAGTCAATATAGTAGCTATTTGTATATAAATTTATAGCGATCCTCCAATTTGTGGTTATGATAATATCAAAGGGGGGTGAGGGTGTTTTTGGGGTAAAATTCATAATTGTTCAGGGACACTGGAGGCAACATTCCAATCATATCGTACGCGATTGAAAAGTTAAAGCAGCCAATGTGATTAAGTTACCCGTTACTTCCTTATATTTATTACTCTGGTGAAACTTCTTACATACTTTCCAATCTCAGAAATGAATTCGTGGGATAATGAGTTTCTGACTTAACAAGATAATTAGAAATTGTAAAGTTTTAAAGGGTTAAATTGGGGTTATGTTATTCGTGTTTGTTGTTTAATAAATAGCTTTAGGATGTATTATGCGACAAACATCATTGTAGGCAGAGAACACCTAGTGTTACGACACTCCGTTCCCCTCTTTAAACCCCACGGAGTATTGAGTAAAGATAAAAATAAAAACAAATGAACTTACTCCACAAGCCAAATGATAATGGTTGGTGATTTTTATATGCCCTATCCGTACTCGTCGAAATGTGAAAGAACGTCTTTAAATTACGCGTAATATGGGGAAAAAATGTCTCAAAAAAGTTCTTTTTGCTTTTCCCCTAAATATAGTCTACGTAAAATGAAATAAAAATATTAATTTAATTATATTTATAGTTTGCTCAGTGATAGGTCAGTCAAACTTATAAAGAGGTTAGCGTCGTGGCGGCGCCGCGGCGGATATCAGACCCCCACTCGCCGGATATGTACAGATAGCAAAAATAATGTCTTAACTAATAATTTGTAATCTTTAATCTCAGATGTAAATAAGATATTATGTAGTCATAAATATGACATGTTGAGTTTCTTGCCAGCTCTTCTCAGCGGAACTGCCTTCCGAATCGGTGGTAGCTTAGAGCTTACAATAGTCTATTTGAATAAAGAATATTTTGAATTTGATAACATTTTATGTTATATAATATGGTGTTTTTTGATCATGACACAATTGTGAAGGTTGTAGCTTTGATTCTCATATTTATTTCGTCTTCTCGTAAAGGAGCACGGCGTAAAATCCACAAATCAAAATTGTAAGTCGGAAAACAACGTAAATCCGCTCACATAATTATTTTGCGAACGGTACCCAGCACTCATTCTAAAGACCTTCCGATGGACTCACAAAAACTTAGACGAAGGAAGCGGGAGAGTCATTTATTTTTATTCGCCACTATTGTTTAGTTGATCCTCATTGGACTGGCGTTACCGGTTTTATGTCTACCGCCGTTACTGTGACGAGAATGCTTATTTATTTGCGCTTACATCACCCCAGATTCAAGTTTTGCCAAATAAATTACTGTTTTGGTCTTTCAAATGAGTTTGTTATTCATAATATTGGAGTATTGGAGGGTAGTTTGGTATATTTGTTTATTAACTATTGTTTTTTACTCGATTTACTCGAGATATCGATAATTCAAGATATTATCACGTCTACGAAAATTAATTTAAAGAAGTATATCTGATTTTGATTTTTTGTCAAATGCAGATAGAAAACGGAGAACGATGAGTCTTGACACTATCTAATATATACCTACGCTGCTAAGAGAAAATGATTAGAAGATATCATTAAGTATACATAACTAATTCCTACATTTATTTCACTCTTCAAATAAAACAGAAGTATTTATAGATGTTCAATATAATCAATCCCAAATCTAATTAAGAAGTTGATTAAGATTCGAACCTCATTACGCAGCCGGCCAACATATTACAATGTAGGAAGGAAGCTGCTCCTTGTAAAAAAGGTAACAAATAGTCGGGGCCGGTACCTTGCGTTGTTAGCCACTAATGAAAGTCCGTATATCATTCTGACTGCCAAATAAAACCTTGGAATTAGTAAACATTGTAAGTTAAAAGAAATTAGCGATTATGCTTAGGTTTTTCTAGGCAGAGGAACCTAATGGGGAAACACCCGTTCACCACTTGCTTTTGTAATTCTAACACAATGCGTGTTTAGTAAGTTAAAAAAGTGTTAAATTGTTTTAATTGAAACGGAGTATCTTAACACTAGGTTTCCAGGTTCCCTCTACTTACCCTTATGTGTGGGGTACACCGTGTAGCTAGAAAAACCTGAAGAAAAATAGTAACATTTTTCAGATACAACTTTTAAAAACTCTATCGCTTACACTTTGACAGAGAAAAATTCATTTATAAGTTTAATTAGAACTTCGGACAAAGAAACTAAACTTTAAGAAAAATATCGACACAGTTTCGGTTTTAAAGTAATGAATATACCATTGCGTTATAATATACTATTGCGTTTTAAGAGTATTTGTTTTTTTCTTATAACTAAACTTATTAGATAAAAGTAAGCGCGACGTTGAGTCCAATCCCTCAATCCCTATACTTCGACGGAAAGTCGGGAACGGAGTGTCTCAACACTGGGTTCCCTCTGTTTACCCTGTAGCGTGCGGGATACAGCGTGAAGCCAATTTGATTTTGATTTGACTATATAAAAAATCGAACCTACAAACCATCTTATATAAAATCTTCTCGCCACTCTACAATAGTACCGACAAATATATTCTACGCATATTACGTTACAAAGCTAATATTTCAATGCCAATATAGACGCTATTTTCCCGTTCGATTTCCAATTCTGACACGACAACAACGCCGGCTGGTGCACACGTGACTTACCGATATTAGATACTGATAGCTCGAGCTAAGTCTGTATCAATACGTACTAGAATGTCAACTATATGCTTTATGGTAAAGGAAGATTTGTCTTTGAAATTCTATTCTTACCAGGATTGGTTGGGAATAGAATTCAGAGGTCCTGTGTCCTGTAGGGGTACAAGCATGCACTGGAAAGGCAATAGGTTGTGGCTTTGATTACCACTCGAGGAAATTAAATATTTTCATTTCCTCTGGTAAAATCCTCGTTGTAATTAGACAACGGATTGACACTATGTTTTCTTTTGAACATGCATTGACAGACATCAATGATAGACGTCAATGACAGAGTTACGACAATTTAAGTAAGACAAGTTAAGTGCTTAATATATTCTTTTTATACCTTAAGACTCCCCGCCCCCCATTAAGACATCTCCGTTCTCCACTTTCCGTCGAGTTCATAAGCCATTGCGTTTTGAGTTTCGGACCTCAACCCTAGAATTTGTCTCATTCACAGAGTGCAGAAATGAAGATATCAATTTTTTTTTTCATGTAGTAATCGAACCCGTTGCGTTTACAGTCGCATGCTTTGGCCTCAATAATGTGCTGATAATAAAAACACAGCATTGCTTTAGGATATAGTCAAATCGCTATCAACTATCATTGTAATATAATTTTTTTAATAATATACAGTTTAAAAAATTAAAAATATTATTTATTTACTATAGCAAATAAGAAAAAGAAGAAAAAGTGCGGCGTTAAGTTTCGTCGTTTAAAACGCAATGACATGTCGAAAATATGGTGAAAAGTGAAACAGTGTATCTTAAAACTAGGTTCACTCTACCTACTATATTCGAGATATAGCGTTAAGCTAAAAAATATATTTCTGATGCCTGAAAAATATATACAAATAAAAATAAAATTTAACCCGCATGCGTGTTATTTACATTTAAAAAAAATAAACTCTACACTGTGAGTGCTGTAAACTTTTTTCTGAATATTTTTTAAACAGAACTTTGACCTAATCAAATTGAATGAAACCCAATTTTACCTTTAGTTTTATTTGTAAAACGGTAAGCAGAGAGATCATAGTGTCGAGACACTTTTCATTGCGTCTGAATTTGAAAAAAGTTGTGTGGAGTAGTAAAAGGAACGATGAGTTCATATAACGCAAAGAAGAATATTACATGAGTGTAGCGTGTTATTTTAATTCACTAGATTTTTTTATGTTAATTATACTAATACATACAACCATTACATTATGGAACCGTTGTGGTGCAGTGGGTGTCTCACTCCACGTCTGATTGTCAACGCGACGGTTACGGGTTACGTGTTGAGTGGTGGAATTCAACGCCTTTTCGCCCCGACACCAGAGCGAAGAAATGGAAATATAAATAAAATAAATATTTAATTTCTTCGAATGGGAATCGAACCTACAACCAGTCGCTTTAACAGGCACATTTTGTGGCCTGGTCTCTAAAGAAAAAAGAAAGTGTCCATACTACAAAAACTCAAGTAAACATTAAAAAAAAGCAAATTCATTGTATCCGCCGATCAAAAAGTTATTGCAAAGATAGCACATGCTGTACAAGCTCTTTTCTTGCCAAAAAAACTGGCTCGAACGCGAAGAAAACTTGCACGATCGCGTCGAAACGGCGATCGACTGTAAGGAAGTGCTCTCATAAATAAAGATGCGAACTTGTGGACCACTTTACACGAACTTTACAAGGCATATGATACGACTGACTGAGCAATGAAAAGTTCCATGCGAATTTATTGATGTGTTGGTATGAGTTTTTGTTTGACCTAAATTTGGATATATTTTTTTACAAATATAAGAAAGAAACGGAAAACGTAAACAGTCACAGTAAGTATAGTATTTCTTTATTTTCACCATTATCCACCTTTTTTGTTGCTTCACGCTGTATCTCACATAAAGGGTATCACTAGGGTAGACAGAGACATCAGACAATGTTTCTTACTTTCTGTTTAAAAACTTCTTGACTGTAACATATACACAATAGCCTTATCACACTTAAGCAGAGAGATGAATCACTTTTTTCCGTATGTAATTAAAAATCTACCCATAAAGACTGTGAAAATAATATTTATACTAACAGATTAAAATCAAGTATTTGCTTATAATTTAAATTGTTGAATACTTGTCGGCAAGGCTACGACCACGCTTCGTCGCGACCATGTAGACTTGTAGACTACCGTAGCATTTGCTCTTGAATTTCCTAGCTATATAAATATTTGAATGGCAATACGATGCAGATTGAAATTCTTAGAAAGTGAAAATCTTATATGAAAAGAATGTAATTCTATAAGAAATATATTTGATACATGTTCTAATCAGCTTCATGTTGTATCCCCCACACAGCTGGGTAGGCAGAGGGAACCTAGTGTTTACACATTCCTTTCGCCACTTTCTGTAGACATTGCGTGTTGAGTAGCGGAACTCAACACAACGCTTTACCTCGACTCCAGAGCGAAATGAAAATATAAATTTAAATTAATATTTCGTTTCCGCGAGTGGGGATCGAACACACAGCCGTCGCATTTACAACCATACACTATAGCCCCTGCACCATAACGACGCCATTACCATCAATTATAATGTTCATTATAAATTTAATTTGAATTATTCAAAAACGAAGTCAGTATAGTTAAAGCGAACTAGCGATCGAATTATTCTCCAAGTAAAACATTCTCGAAGTCAAATGTACATTCGTAGACAAATACACTACGTCGGTACTGAAGCGTGGCAAGTTGGCTTTTGAATTTTCTTAACTTCAACGTGAATATTTCAAGAATACCGTTGAAAACTTTGTGAGGAGAATATAGCGATAAATTCTTATTTAAGCTTATATGTATATCTATTCTTGTCGTTGTGCATTTTNTCAACGCCACGCATTACCTCGACACTGGAGCGAAATAAAAATATAAATTTAAATTTATATTTCGTTTCTTCGAGTGGGGATCGAACACACACACACACTATAGCCCCTGCACCATGACAACGTCATTACCATCAATTATAATGTTCATTATAAATTTAATTTGAATTATTCAAAAACGAAGTCAGTACAGTTAAAGCGAACTAGCGATCGAATTATTCTCCAAGTAAAACATTCTCGAAGTCAAATGTACATTCGTAGACAAATACACTACGTCGGTACTGAAGCGTGGCAAGTTGGCTTTTGAATTTTCTTAACTTCAACGTGAATATTTCAAGAATACCGTTGAAAACTTTGTGAGGAGAATATAGCGATAAATTCTTATTTAAGCTTATATGTATATCTATTCTTGTCGTTGTGCATTTTAAAAATAAATATTTATATTAAATAGGTGGCAGTTATGGCTGAAGCCTTAGTGGCGCAGTGGCACAGTATTTGACTATAAACGCGATGATTGTGGGCTCGATTCCCAGTCGAAAGAATAAATTACTTTTATTACTCATGGGCCTACAGTAATGAAACTAGCCCGTGCTAGTGCCCTATAACTACGTCATACGTATATTTTTTTGTATACACACCTCGGCTACTATGAAGTGTAAAGGAAGAAATTGTACAATTGTAATTAAATCCCTCTCTCGTGGCTCAAAGAACATTCTTGACTTCCCGTTTTTTTATTTGCCACTTTTTCCCCCAAATTAAATTTCGTTGAAGCGGTGAAATACTCAAAATTTACGTCGGTGCCAGTATCACGTCTACTGCTACTCACCTTCATTTCTAAATTTCAAATTTCATTTCACTCCAATTTTATTGGAAAAGTTAAGCAATATTATATACTGAATACACTGCTTTAAAGTTTATCAAGTATTTATAAAAAAATAATGTTCATCAAAGTACAAAAATGGAAAATTTTATGTGACCAAGCAGTAAGAAAACAAAATAAATCTGGAACACGCTGTTATTGGTGATTGTGTGTGGGGTGATGAAACTGAACATCGCGCTTTGCCACGAGGCAATAATATTTTCTGATAACGATACCAGAGTGTGTGAATGAAAATATTAAATATTTAATTTCCTCGAGTAGAAAACGAACCCACAACCGTAGTATTTACAGTCAGAAGTTGTTCCACTGCGCCACCACCGCATCGCATAATATACAATACATATTCGGAGAAATTAATTATTTTCATTTCCTTCTTTGACAAGACAAAGCATGGTATTGAGTTTCGTCACTCAACGCATGAATTTGGGCGAAAAACGGAGAACGAAGTATTTAGACACTAGGTTCTGCCTATATACTACCATATTACATTCCAAGCCGAATATTACATTTCGTCTAAAACAAAAATACAAACAGATATTTCTTACGTAAAAAAATAATATTTGTTACGCTAGTACAAAAGATTCACATTCTTTCCGTCTGTATGTTCGTCCGTGGAACAGAGAGCTCAAATTCCACTCAAATGTCGCATTTCTTTTATTGACTTCCAAGTTTATTAGTCAAATTCCACCTGCTAGTATTGTCATCCAGTGGAAGAATATCGGCAACTTAGTAACATATTAATAAGATTTATTAAGCAAATTGTCATAACTATAGGAACTTATATTGTAAATATACGGGGCTCGTAACAAAATGACTTGACGTGGCGTTAAGTTCCGCCACTCAAAATGTCAAACTGATGTCTCGAAAATTGGGCATAAATTGTAGAACGAATTGCTTTACAGTATGAAGCTAAAATGAATTTGGAAATGTTGGAAATGAATTGGCGGCCCGCCACTCAACACGCAATGCCTCCAGAATTCAGTGGAAAATGGGGGATGGAAGTGTCTACTAACACTAGGTTAACAACAACTCAATACGAACAGACAGAATAAAACTAATATTTTAGAAGACTAACATACGAATACAACTATTTTTATTTGTTAACCGTTTGTTTAGACAGTAATACTAAATCCTTATTTTTTTTATATACGTATTTGTTGAAATAAGTAGAGACATTAAGACATTTAATTCCCCAGTCAAATGCCACAATTTATAAAAGAAATGTGCTTCTATGTCATATCTAACATGCACGTGAAAATTTAAAAGTAATAAACTTTCCCACAGTTATGTATTACTATGCATTTTATTTGCATCTCAAACGAAAGTTAGTTTATTTTGAAAATAAATATTATAATACAAAGCTATATTTACGGTAGAAACAATAGAGATAGATGTATTTATTAGGTTATTGCATCGTGTTGATCTATGATTATATTTCAATTATTTACTTTTTCCCACTACGTAGGTAAAATGCGGCGTTAAGTTTCACCATTCAATACGTAATGTCTCGAAAATTGGCAACGGAGTGTTTTAAAACCAGCTTATCTCTTATTAAGAAA
>JAKRZM010000117.1:177563-188155 GCA_036379175.1 Heliconius cydno galanthus
TTTTTTTTTTTTTTTTTTTTAGTTTCGACGCATCGCCAAGTCGACGCGCGGGGTCTGGCACACTCCCGTGGTTCTAGCGCATTCGTTGGTTCTGGCGCGTGCGCCAGAACCAACGAATCCCAACTACTGACGGCGCGTATTGTGAGTACTTTCGCTACTCTAGAGCTCTAACCATCGATGATAGTGGAAATATTATTTTTAGTATTTTATCAATGCTGAAAAAAAGTTGAAAAAAAGGAAGTGAAATTATATAACTTTCACTTTCTAATAACTAAATAAATCACAAGGGTAATATTAACGCTACACTAGCGCCATCTAAACTTAATGTGGCTTTTAACAACCCTCTCGACTCATACTTCACGTTGAGTTGAGTTGAGTTAATAATAGACAGGCTTTCAGGCACAGTCTCGATATAGACTGAAAATGTGTATAGCGTGTACCAAATGTGTTTCAGGTTTCTGTAAAGGCATAAACTGTGTTCATTAGCTAGTGATGTAGTTGTATCTTCTGTGTTTGTGATGTTATTAACTTCGGTGTAGAAGAATTTTGTGTTGTTTGGAAATGGAATAAAGATCTTAATTAAATGAAAGAAGAATGTTTTCAGTGCAAAAAAAATATGAAACACACAGGTAGAGTTAGTGCAGCGACACAGCGTCTGCCTGTAAAAACGGTGGTTTTAGGTTTAATTTCCAATCGAAAAAATTAAATGTTTTTATTTCCTCACTTTGGTAAGAAGACAAAGAACGGCATTAAGTTCTGCAAATGAGAAAAATAGTGTCCTTATAATGGATTCCTTCTGCTTACTCTGCTGTATCCGGAATATAACGTGAAAGTAAACAAAAAATAGTTCAATGCCGTCTGTCGGAACGTAAGAAACGGATGTGCCTTAATGGAAACGAAGTGTCTTAAGGTTCCCAGGTTCCTCTCTCAACCCTGCAATGTAAAAAAATATAATTTCCAGAATATGAACCTTACAAGCATAGCAATACCCATTTATTAATAAACAAGTTAAGAAAACTAACTATATAAAATGTGATTTATAACTAATATGAGCTTTCAGAACTCAATAGTTAAAATGCACCGTCGTCGTCGTTGTAACATTACTTTACTTGATTTCATTATACATAGAGCTGTTGCAACTCGGCTCGTTCACTTACTACGTATTATATTGTAATTGATACAAAAGGTTTATGCATTAGTGTACTAATGTAATAAACCTGGTGGTTTATGGTCGTGGAAACTGGTAATAACTTTATAGTTTTATTTTCAGTTTTTTTTTATTTTATATAACAGGAAAGAGACAGAAGCTAGTGTTTAAACACTCTCTTTTACAATTTCCAAGATATTGTGAGTTGTAAGGCGGAACTAAAGGCAGCGTTTTATCTAACATAGCCTGGAACTAAGCAAACTTAAGTTTGTCAACTTTGTCGTAAAATAAAATAAGTCCCCGCAATAGAAATTAAACCCACAACCCTTACATTTACAAACGTAAGTCCCGCTTGTCCCATTTAACCATGGTGGCCTCAAAGACAGTACTTCATTAATGGTTCATTATATTACCATACTAATTCATCCCAAACTAAACTTTTCCCGTGGGACCCTTTATTATGATCTCGCTACTAATTATAAGTGAAATATCTTCGAAACTTTGATAGCTGATTCAGAATTCATAGAGTTGTGAGGGCGAGACCTTGATTGTTTCAGCGGAGGATTGTAGGTGAAGGACAGTAGGGTTTTTTTCATTTTTATGATTTTCTTGGGGCTTTAAAATTTTTAGTTTCAGTTTATAAAAAAAAGTTTGTTTGGGTTAAAAGTTTTGTGCAGTTCAGTGTAACCTATTCTCTAAAAAATATTATGAAATAACATCAATAAATTTTACTCAAATGGATTTGAACTTTGGTCCATTAATATGAACAAATATTGTGCGGAAAAACTAACCGCTGTTTTATATACCGACACCAAAGAAACTAAAAAGTACAGGTATTATAATTATATGTTTTCGTAATAACATTTCCTAAAATAGAAACGGAATCCATTTTCCTTTTCTCCGCTTTCTGCTTGAACGTTGGATGGCGGAACTCAACGCTGCACGTTGTCATGCCAGAACAGCAAAATGATAATAATTAATTTGTAATGATGGTCACCAAACCCATAACCATCACGTTAATAAACAATCGCTGCGCCATTGTGCTACAATGACTTATATTAAAAACAAAACTTTTGAAGCAGAAAGGACGAAAAATCTACATAGCGCTTCTATTTCAAAATTACATTTGCATTTAACAGGTGAATTTATTACTGCTGTATATTTTTTAATATTCTTTTAAATTGTATGCAAATAGTAAATAAAATAGAAAGAAAGTATATAAATTGGAACAGTGTATATTTATACGATTCAGTTTTAATTATTTAAATCTTTTTTCAGTTTCTCGCTGTATTCTGTACATACAAATGTAGGCAGAGGGACCCTGGAAATCCAGTGTTAAGATCTTCCGGTCTTCATCAAGACACTTCCGTACCCCACTTTCTGCCAAATTTTCGAGGCATCGCGTGTTAAGTGGCGGAGCTTAACGCCGATTTTAATCTCTATAGTTATGATACTAGTAGATACATATTCTTCTTTATTAAACATTTTATTTGCCCCGAGTGGAAATGTGGGATGATAGTGGACGTACTGAAAGAGTTACATAGACACCATAGTATTTGGCACTCTGATATTTTTGAGTGGGTATCAAACCACAACCATCGCGTTGATAATCACGCACTTGTTCCCCTACCACGACGGTCCTCAAATCAAACAGTCAAAGGCGTATTATAAGGTAAAATTTGGAAACAGGATGAAGGATCACTAAATTCTCTTTCTCAGCTAAATACAAGAAACATACATAAAAAGGACCTACTATCATCAAATAGCAACATATTAGGAAAATAATATTTACAGAAATACTCACATAAATTATTTTGTTAACTTATTTTTATTTGGATACCAGAAGTCTTATGTGAGTGTCCTAAGAGGCACGTCTCGAGCAATTTACACCACCTTCAAGTAGTTTCTATGCCAAATGTTCTAGCATTATTGGTATTATACAATTCAAATGTAGCCAAAGCAGAGATCGTAAACCTATTTTAAATATGCTCTCGTTTTAACATAACGTCTAAAGTTTATTCTAGATATGTCATATTGTAAAAATAGTAGTATTGTAATAGCTACAATATTTTGAGGCCGCTCTGGCGGAATGGGATAGCGTCTGACTGTAAGTACAACGTTTATGAGTTCGATTTCCACTTGGAGGAATGATTTATTTTTACTTCACTTTCGTTACAAGAGCTAGCGCAGCTTTAAGATCCGACACCCGTCACGCAATTTTTTGAAAATCGTGATTGGTGGGGAGCGTTGGGAGCATTAGGTACCCTTTGCCTACTTTGCTATTTATGGTATAAGCAAAGATAAGAAAAACAAAGGTAATGTAAAAAATGTAAGATGCAATATGGTGTCGATGCAAGGCATTTTAAAATCCTGTTCGTATTTCTTATTTTTAGATATACTATCTTTATATAATAAACAATATATTATTTTCTACTTTCTTACTATTTAATTTTTTTATAATAATTATAATTATCAATTAATCAGAAAATAACTATAGTAACATACATAATATAGTAATTATAATTAATTTATATTATGAATCCTTTAGAAAAAACTAAATGTAAGTTTTTAATAAACATACAAAACAAATATAACAAAATGTTTTCCATTTCTGACCAAATGCCTGTACCTTTCTGTATTGGAAGACGTCCAATGCTAAACCTTGGGCTTTAAACCTAGACCTTTACGTAACGTGACCTATTACATTGCGAGACTGAATTTCTAGCAATACTGACTTAAACAATTCTTTCTTTTAACTGAAATAACTTTGCCTGCATTTTTTTTGTTTTTTTACCTTCACGTTGTATCTTGCATATAGCAGGGTAGACAGAGGGAACCTAAGAACCTAATCTGAAGACACTCCGTTTATTTTTCGCTTTTGTTCCTCAATTGCCGTCGAATTTGCTTCGACACCAGAGCGAAGAAGTTCTACGAGAACTCGTTGGTTTCATACACCATAACACACATTGTTAATTCTATATGATTTACTGATATTAATTTCTTTTTATTTTGCAATTGCATTTTTCATAATAACTTTGAAGATATAGTGGTTTACATCCAAACAATTAACGTGATGTAATAAAGCTTANTTTTCGCTTTTGTTCCTCAATTGCCGTCGAATTTGCTTCGACACCAGAGCGAAGAAGTTCTACGAGAACTTATTGGCTCCATACACCATAACACACATTGTTAATTCTGTATGATTTACAGATATTAATTTCTTTTTATTTTGCAATTGCATTTTTCATAATAACTTTGAAGATATAGTGGTTTACATCCAAACAATTAACGTGATGTAATAAAGCTTATACCCTTCCTCGATGAATGGACGATCCAACACAAAAATATTTATTAAATTCGTACCAATAATAACTGAAATTTCTGCGTTCAACCAAATAAACACTTCAATTTAATTATATTAAATATTAGTATAGAGTATAGACCAGTTGATTTTTTTAAATAAAAAAAATCATATATTTCAAACCATCAAAAGAGGTATCTCATGCATAGTGCCGTCAGTTAATTAGCAACCAATCTGTTCACTTTAATTAATCAATGAATAAATTATTGCGTATTAAATATTATTTTCATATTAATGAAAAAAATATTTGCATGGGATTTTTACAGTTATATTGGATATATGAAAATTTTATATTATTTGTCCTTAGCTATGACTGTATCGGCAATTAGTATTTAGAAATAAAATGTGTCTACGGAATTCAACGGAATGTGGGGAATGTAAGTATCGTAACGAGAACGGAGTGTGTCAACATTAGGGTTCCTTTGTATGGGATCCAGCGTGATGCTAAAAAAACTATGACAGGAAAAAAGAGAGTAAAAAAGACACAAAAATAAAAAAGTAGTACACTCGAGCGAATCTTGTAGTAAGGACCTAGTTATTATATTAAACAACACTCTGTCTTCATAAATTTACATACTGGCTGCCTAGCTAGCAGCATGAGAATAATTAACATAGTTTATTTTCATAAAGTTTACACGATAAAATTTCTAAAAAAACTATGGTAAAATACGTTTATAGTAGTAAATATATAATTATATATATTAAGGCCAGTGGTGGCGTAAAGGTAGGTAGGTAGGTAAAGGATTCCCACAAGAGGAAATGAAACATTTAATAACACTATAGCTCTAGCTCTGGTAAAGAGTACTGCCACTCAGCAATACCTCAATACAATCTACAATAGTAAAATTGGGAACCGGAGTGTCTTATTGGGGACGTAGTATTTAAACACTAGGTTTCCAGGTTGCCTCCGCCTACCCTGGTAAATGCGGGATACAGATACAAGATATATGCGTGGAGCTTCACAGTATTCTGGATATATCCAGCTTCCTGCACGCAAATAAAATATTATTTTATACAGTTACAAAAATGTATAAAATATTATTTTATATAAAAGAAGTTAATTTTAAAGAAGATAATATCATAAGTCAGAATAAACGCAAATAAGATGCATAGTAGATTTCCAAGAAATACGTATCTCGGTAACTAAAACCTTTCACTGGTATTCTGATCTTTTTCACTTTCAACTTTACACGAATTTTCGTTTAAGAAATATGCCTTTTAAGTAAAGATGTTTGAAAAAGGTTATCGAATTTTTATTGAATACATTATATTAACTGTATAACTAAAATCTCTCAGAAATCTTTACAAAACAGGTAAGTAAATATATCTATAACGTGCTAGCGAGGGTTTTGGATTCGATGCTCACTCAATGAAATGCGTCTGAAGAGTTCGTTTAGAAGTACTAGTTCGAATCAATTTTTTTTTAGGATAGTTTATTTATCGAAGAAAGTAAATAATTTCGATCTTATCCACCACGCTTACAGTCAGAATTACTTTATAACAATGGTGATGCCACCTGTCATATGCAAGTCTTAGTTATCTTTATTTGACTACGGGAGCGAAGGCACAACATAGTAAGGAATACTTTAATTCGATTTTAATAATTCCCCACTGGTACGTACCAATGGTACTCATCAAGATAATTCCGTGAAGGATCTTAATGGGAACTGAGTGTCTCAAGGTGGCCAGGTGCTCTCTGCCTACGCTACTTTGTACTGGATACAGTGTAAAGTTAAAAAAATATAATAATAACCTACATACTTTTAACTTTAAACTAATTTTAATTTTAAATGATGAGATAACATTTCAATCTTGTAAAAACATGTAAATACNTTTTCTCATAACTGTCACGACTCGGTCTATCACCTGGTTTCGTTTTATCGTTGACTCCTGGGACACCCTGTATATTATTATGTGTCAACTTTTGCAAATTAACTTTGTTTTTTTTAAATAAGTAGGTACTGTTTTTGTCTGTGATAATAGATAATATTATAGTTCAACATAAAAGATCCTTATTTGTACCTTATTCTACGTATACATAGATTAAGTTGCCTAAAATTAATTAAATTTTTCTATAAATTATAATGACATACAAAATACCCAATAATTTGCAATAATTTCTTTGTCAAAAATTCTTTTTTTTTATATTATAGATGTTGGTTATAAGTATCAAATAAACGCTATGAGAATGTCATTATTTTTTATTACAATTTAGTACGTTTTTATTAACTCCCACAAAATAGGAATTATTGTTTTGACAACGTACATATTTCTTCTTATCTCGGTAAAGCTAACAATGCTTATGTGAACCATGCCACGAACCTATCTATGACTATTGTAATGTGCTAGCTACATACTTATTAATTACTAAAAAAAAAGTTTCTCTCTCTGCGTTCTCCACAGTTCTCCCCAAACCCTAACCTTCTTTCTTTCTCTATCTTTTTGATATTACACGAGTTAGTTACAAAATGAAATAAAAACATATTATGGGTTTTAAATTAACATATAATTTAAATATAATATTAGACATTCCTTTCTTCGCGCCAGATTTTGGGAAATCAGGAAAGTAACGAAACTCCACACCGTAATGTTTCTTACCAGAACCAGAAAATGATTCATTAATTCTGTAGGATACGAGCCTGCAACCATCACGTTTAACGTCACTAAGCCACGATAACCTCACATACAGTTTTTACATAAAATATGGTTATTTAAGATGCAGGTAGCCAATACGGTAGATTGGTACACGCAGGTGGTCTGCGGTCGCTCGTGTAAGGTTACCGTGCAGTGTGGCGTGCACCAACATTTGATATTTTAATGTTTTAGCGAATTTTCGCAACAATTTCACAAAATAACCTGATATTTATTAGTTTATTCATGTGTACACAATCAATGCGTGCTCTACAAAGGCATATCCGTTTACTGCTTAATTAAACTTATGTCAAGAACCTACTAGTATACTTTCAAATAAGAAATTTTATATATAATTTTCAATGGATTGAAATTTCGAAAAGCAAACGTTTCTCAATCGCAAATTTTATTCAACACCATTGCTACCAAATAAGGTGGAAACCGACCCTTCTCTATTTGGGAAATACTCGACCCGAATTTGAACATTTCCTTTGACAAACACACAAGCATTAGTTAAGGAATTTCATTTATTTAAGTATTTTTTTTTATTTGTATGANAATAGCAAAAACGGTATTATAATGCAGGGTTATATAAAAAAAGGTATTTTTTACAAAAAAAAATGTACTCGACGAGTAATTTGTAAATGCTTGTTGGCTACAGTTCCAAACTAAAATGTTGTATTTTAATTTGTGTACGTAAATAGGAAGCCAAGTGTCTCATTCTTCCTTTCTCCGCTTTGAATGAAAACTGATCGCTGATTCTATTATATATTTGGTACTCGTCGTCACCCGCAACTTTTTTTGAATAGATTTTCCGGGTGTCTTCCTGATTCCGTAGAAGTTTAGCAAAATCCTCTCTATGTTGGGTACATTGGTAATGGAAGAGTTTCATATATCTTTGCTAATAAAAATATGCTAAAATATCATAAGTAAAAAGAAACCGTCGTGGCGCAGCGACGTAGCACCTGATTGTAATGGTGACGGTTGTAGGGTCGATTCCAGCTCGGAGAAACAAATTTTTTTTAACCGGCTTCTATAAAAGGAGGAGGTTATCAATTCGACTGTATTTATGTAAAATCATATAAAACGTTCTCCCACTTTCCGCCGAATTCTGGAGACATTGCGTGTTGAGTAGTGGCTCAACGCCGCGCTTTTTTTCGACACCAGAGCGAAAAAATGGAAATATAAGTGTAAATAAATATTTAATCTCCTCGTGGAGATCGAACCCCCAACTAGTCGCGTTTACAGTCACACTTCGTGCCCCTGCGCCATGACTGGCCTCATATATTTTAAAATAAAATATTTATAAAATTAATTGTATAATAGAATTAATAATGTCATTGTTTATTATCACTTCTAGCAACTTATATATAATTTTGTCATTTAACCCGAATCGTTAAATTTGAGAGGTGCCCTAAAGTGTTGTAATTCGTAACGATCTCGCCGGCAATCGAGAACTTACTGCTGAATTGTTTTATTAATTAAGCCTCCTGTAATAGGAAATTAATACCGATTTTCGATAGATGTAATTAAATTAAGTAATTTAATTTTGTTAGTTTAGTTTCGTGTTTTAGTTAGCTATTTTGAAACGTAAAATTTGAAACTTAGCACAGGGTTCCCTCTGCCTATCCTGCTGTGTGTGTGCGGGATACAGCGTGAAGCTGAAGCTGAAATATTAAAACAATATTATAATTAAACAAACGACACAAAGTTAAAATGGTTTATTAAAATAATATGATATTTTGTACCCCCATTAATCAGGGCGCAGATTGGCGGCACGAGAGTTATTTTCAAAGCTCAGCACTGTCGTACACTGATGATTTTATATTTTTTCTCGCAGTACCGCGGTTTATCTTGTTGTAGTGGAGCGAGGAAATGAAACTAATTCATGCCACGAAGTAGGAATCAAACCCACAGCCGTCGCGCTCTTAGTCAGACGCTGTGCCATTGGGAAATGACAATTTTTATAATAATTATTTTAGCTTCACGCTATCTAGCTACGCTAATAGGGTAGACAGAGGCAAATATAGCAAGCGCGGCGTTAAGTTCTGCCACGCAACACGCAATGCCTCCAGAAATATATCTTTAAGACACACGGAGGGACGGAGGAACGGAGTTTAACAGTGTGCATTAAGTTCTGAAATTCCCTCTGCTAACCCTGCTAAATCACGTACAGCGTGAAGAAAAAATCTGTCTGCCTACCCTGATATAAATGAGACTTACGTAAGAACAACGCAAGTCACTATGTTTTACATATATCTCAACATTAACAATCTAAGGAGAAATCTCTACAGTGTGCGTAACCCCTAACTGACAATGATAAATTACCTATACCTATTTGCTGTATTACTTTCAAAGATAAATACTTTGTCAATTAAACGTTTGCGTTAAAATATGTCCTACATTATAATTATATTATGAAAATAATTGGTATTCTACTATTGATTGGCCCTATAGTGGCAATGTCGGCGATGACTGTGGGTTCTATTCCTGATTCAGGGATAGTTGCTATTTCTTTCTGTTTGTTTTTTAGCTTCGAGCTGAATCCTTCACATGGAAAGGTAGGCAAACTAGTGCTAGGACACTCTTTTTTCTACTCCATTTCCCACTTCAGTAGTACTTTGGCATGTAACACTTTGATTTGTCTAATGAGAATAATGAACAAAATAAAATTTCACTTCCTGGAGCGGGAATCGAACCCTCAACCTGACACGTTTAAATCCACTTTTGTGCCCGTGAATGGCCATGTATTAGCACATTTATTAAATAAATAAATATAATCAAGCAAAATTTACATGAAATTTCACGAGCTGTAAATTGTAATCTCTTCAAAAGTACCCTCCAAGTACGTTATAACGCGCGGCATTAAACAACTTAATCTCACGAACTTAAGTGAACACTATCATGTAAACGTTTCGAAAAATTTGCATAAGCCCTCTCCGAGTGTACTTGAGTGCATTTAAAACAACCACACTAGGAGGTGCTGGTGACTGATGATGAGCTAGGATATTTATACAGTAAAATCTGGAAATTTCATTTAAGTATGTTTTATTTTTAATCAATTTTCTATATGACGTATCGCTTATCCAATCGCGGCCCTGGGGCACAATGTAAATGTGACAGGTTGCGGGTTCGATTCCCACGAGCTCGTTGCTCGAGCATCGAGCTCACAAGGGAATTAAGCTAAAAAATAGCTGATTTGCTCTAAATAATTGTAAATGATCATTGTAAAAGAGTTGGGACTGATGTGGATATAAAAAGAGATTAAAAAATTATTTATTTCCTGTTTGGTCTTAAAATATAGTTCACAACTTTCCAGAGAATTCTCGATCGATCGATCTCGATTGTGGCGTCGTGTGTGGCGTAACTCAACGCTGCGCTTAACACGACGTATATTTTTCAATATACTAAAGCTTTCATTCAGGAGCCAGGTTTAAACTACAAGACGGGTCT
>JAKRZM010000117.1:188280-201385 GCA_036379175.1 Heliconius cydno galanthus
AATGTTTAATTTAAAACTATGATTGTTTCATCAAGTTCCGCCACCTACAACAAAAATGTTAAGCAAAAATGATCAACGTAGTAATGCATTACTAGTTTCTTCCTGATTTTTTTTAGCTGTATGTGCACAGACCAAGGAAGCTGAGGGAACCTGGGAACCTAGTGTTATGACAGCCATCCTCCAATATTGCCAAAGCCATTTACCAATTATCAGACCAGCTCAACGGTACCATGATATAACGAGTATATTGCAATATACATATTTATAATTGACAAGTTCCGATCCAAGATTTAGAACTGTGACTAGTAGTTATAGACATAATAAAATCATGTTAAAAATTAAGTAAAAGTTAAACCTAAAAACCTATAGACAAACAAAATGAAGTTACGAAACAATTTTGTATGAGGGAATCTCCATAAAATATCCAAACATTCGAACAAAACACATATTTCATAGATATTTCAGCGTAAAATCATCTTGTTTTTGCTACGACCTCGGGCCCTACCATGTATGTATGTATGTCATACCTACCTCTATAACATACAGTGTGGGCGACATTAACATATTTTCGTTTTGCATATGCAATGCGGCTAGAATGTGATTTACAAAGGTCATGTGGAAAATAAAATTATACTATGTAAGCGTCGTTCCCTATATTGTATTTAGGTAGCCTTGTCTCTATGGCGACGGGAGTAGGTTTGATTATCGGTCTCAACAATTTTTTACATATTTTAATTTTTTTGTGTGAGCCTTACAAAATGCTTCTAAGAAATTCTGGATTCAAATGTTAAAAAAAAATCTTAGTAAGAATGATAGTGAATACGAAGTTTATATTAAAATTAGATTTAAAGTTTACAAAATACAATCAAACTACAGCAGTTATCCCAAATTTTTTACAAAAAAGTTAAAAACAAACAAACAAAATCTCCTCTAAAACCAATGAATTTTATAAAGCAATTTCAGAACTAGCATTTTCATTTTCGTTAACAAGCTACGGAACGGCTTCCAACGGGCAGTACTTAAAATGAAAAACACTCTTGGATAAAAGAGGAGCAGACGTTGAAATAATTGATGCGGGAACCCATTCCGCTATTATGGTCATAATAAGAATACAAGATGCCTCTAATGTACGCAGCAAGTTTTGGATACCATTATATAGCTCGCGATTGGCTGGACCAGTAAAGGTTTGTCATACTGTGCAGATTTTAAAGTACTTTTTTTTATTTCCACACCTTATTTTGGAAATAGCAGGGTAGACAGAGACCCTACACGTCGTTTTTTTTGTGATAGTCGTACATAAGCCTGGCATTTCTATTAACAAACAATAGAGACATTACAATGTAATACCTACCATCCCTCTCGCAACTAGTTTTTCGCGTACTAAATAACTTTAAAATAATTATTATACGAAGTCCTAATTTGTATTCTTGTTTAGTTATATATGTATACAAATAATGTACTTTTCTTAATTTTAAAAAATAACACCAGTCGTGGCCTAGTGGTATAAACGACTGTAAATGCGACAGGTTGTGGGTTCAATTCCCACCCGATGAAATGAAATATTTAAGATTTTCATTTCCTTAGTAATGATGCAAAGCGCGGTGTTGATTTTCACCGCTGAACACGCAAAGCCTGCGGAATTCAAGGGAACGGAAGTGTCTTAATATTAGGTTCCCAGGTTCTGTGACTATCCTGCTGCATACGGGGTACTGCGTGAATATAATAAAAACAAGTATTTATTAAACAATTAAAATTAGACAATATAAACACTTTACCGTCAAGAGTTAAAGGATTTTTTAGGCCTTATCGTGTGAAGAGGCCTTTAAGCAACAACCGGCACATAATGGGGTAATTTAATTTTCTCACTACAGCCAGAAGGCAATACTGAGTGGATACTCCCTGCCAAGAAAGTAGATTTTACCTTCCTATCTCTTTAAATAGTCATTTCTATAAAGTTTTTATCGTTTGTGCGTATTTCGGATTTAAGTATCCGTAACATTTCAACATTTATGTTGGGAATTAGGTCGTTTGGATCCGATAGCTGGCTTGTGCTTCATGGTCGTTTGTAGTGATTGTATGATAAAGGGAGCTGGTCATTTTTTATATGAAACAGGTTTTTTTAATAAAGATAAGAATTAGAATGTCTCTAAAAATACTAAAATGACATAATCTTGAAACATGATTCTATTAGAGCCTCCTCCGAAGAACATTATAAAAAAATATCAGTTTTTAATATGTTTTCCCATGGAACTTAAAGTTACATGTTTTGAGCCTGTTGAGTAATAAAAAGTCCAACCTGGATGGCGAATATCCATAGATTGTTTGTATGTGCCCATCATAAAAATCATATTAGGTGATTCTTAGATTAAGTAAAGTTTTTGAGTATATTTTTAAAGGAGCCTATTCTCACAAGATATATATTATAGATAGATTAGTTGCTTCTCGTTAAATATAGACATATTAGTTGTTTAAATTTACGTGTTCATCTTGAGAACATATATATTTTTATATGTAAATCATCCGTAACTTCAAAGTTGAGTTAATATATGCTTACTTCCTTGATTAATTTTGAACATGCAAAACGCGTTTATTTGTATGAATGTAGGCAACTCGTGTTTACTTTAGAAACTGGAATGATTCGTTAGCGAGACTGAAAATATACGAATTAATTTCTTCATAGCGCTCTACACATGGGGGTTAAGGATGTGAACAGTGTTGTCGATACTAATAATATAATACAAGTTTTAAACAATCCTGATACTGTGGGACAATGTCTACCTGTGAAATCAACGGTTCTGGGTTGGATTTATAGTCGAGAAAATGATTATGCTTATTTTATTATCATTTTCACTCTCTGGAATACGAAACGGAGCGTTAAATTCTGCTACTCTACAAGCAACATGTAGAAAAATCTGTGAAAAGTGAATCTCAAAAATCTGAATGTTTTTATTTTCTATTTTGCACACCATAAACATATAGAGTAGGCAGAAGGAATTTAGACCTTCTATCTTTTTGATGTAATCATTGCGCCGAAGAACAAGCGTGTATGTGGAAATTTAATCATCTATTCGCATCCGATATATAGCAGGATAAGAGGGGCCTTAGCGTCGACACTTCTTCGCTCATTTCCGAGATATTATATGTTGAGTGATAGAACTTAAAGCCAGCTGAACTATCACCTAAGCGAGAATGAAATGAAATGAAAACATTTGATCCCTTTTCGCAGTAGTAATCAACCAGAGCTGTAGCGTTTACAGACACAATTTTGTGCTACATATGCACAAAACCACCTTTTCTTTATACATTCGATTATCCGGATTTTCGATTATCCCAACATATCCGAATTCCTTTCGAATATCTTAACGGCTACAATTAGTTCGGTTATTCGAGTTTCTACTGTATATAAAATATTTTTATCGATATATCTATGGAATCCCTATTAGTTGTTAATTTGCTCGCGAATGGCATTAGTGTTTAATTAAAAGTTGTCTTGCTTTCCAGAACATGCGGTTGACACGCTCTTATAAAATTGTACCTACTTGTATGACATTTGATCTTTACACTCTTAAATGATGTCGAGATTTAATTGTTTATTTATACTATACTAATATTATGAAGCTGAAGAATTTATTTATTCATCGTGTTTTATTTAGTTTCACGCTGCATCTCGCACGAAATCTCACAAAAAATAATGGAACCGTAGACCTGAGTATATGGTTTGAATGTCAACTCGATATCTCCAAGCGTTCCTGAGATAAAGGCTCTTGACAGACAGACAGACGGACAAGCGGACAGACAACAAAATGATCTTATAAGGGTTCTTTTTTTTCCTTTAGAGATACGTAAGGATAATAGATGAATAATAATAATAGTAAGTACCTGCTACAAAACTTTCTGCCTTCAAATTCATAACGACGACAATTTGTGTTTATACAAAGTTTTCGACCAATCCATCAAAGAAATAAAAAAGTTTTATATACAACTTTATTCTTGGAAAAAGGATGATTGTCACTCTTCCCAAGTTCACATCTCAAGAAATCTTTTCTTAAACAATGTGGACGTGACAAAAAATGGAATAAAATAATTCGCAATTTTTTATTCATTTCATTATTAGTAAAGAAGACTTACTTAGTGACTCAATTCGCCAGAAAGTGGAGAACGGAGTGTCTTAACACTAGGTTCCCTCTGCCTACCCTGCTGTGTGCGGGATACAACGTGAAGCTGATTCTAACATATTTTAATATTACTACTATTTATTTCGTAATTCCATCCCGTTCCACCGGTCAGTGTACTCCCAATAAAAAGTCTACATTAACATTCGCACGGCGTATAATTCCGTCGATCGGTATTATTTTCTCGTTTTACCAAAATTGTGAATCGGCAACGTCGCAAAACGAATTAGTTGAGAAATTTTAAAAGGATCAATGCCTAATAATCCAATATCGAATGAATCGCCCGTAAATTCGTAACGAACGTGACTTGCATGAAAATGGAGTTTCTTAAGAACACTACGCGAGGAAAGCTTTCTTGACGTGTACAGTGTAATGTGGAACAGATATTTTGTAAGTCGATACTCATATTGTAGAGAAAGATAACTATTTAGTAGTTAATTTGTTTGAGAGCGCTAATCTCAGGAACTACTGGTTCGAACTGATAAAACATTTTATCATTTTATTTCAGGTTTTATAAAAAAATATCTAGCTTTTTAAAGAACACAGTCATTTTATTATCTTTTATCTTTTCATAAATATAAGTTTACCTATTAAATGTAATAATACGTTCTTATATATTCCTGTACTTATTCAACATACAGCTGAGGCCCTCATGCCTCAGTAGCTGAGCAGAGCTGACTGTTAACGCGATTGTTGTGGGTTATATCTGCACTCAGCCAATATATTGTATTTGGGAGAAAAATTAGGGAGTGAAAGAAGGGAGTGTCTGGACACTGTTTTCTCTTCACGATTTTTCCCTCGTAGTAGATTCTCTTAGCTCTACTGTAAGATAAAAGCCGATCAACTACCATTAAATGTATTGAAATTGAATACAAAACAAATCTATTATTCAAACTACTCGACTTAGAACCATAGTTCATAAAGTCGTTATCCAGTAACTAACGTTTGTAAACTAAGTAACGATTGATACATAAGCCTCTAAAGCCTGTGGCTGTGCACGAGCTTTAGTAAATCTAAATCCTCTAGACGTCATAGGATCTAACATAAAGCCTAAAATAACGGTAATAGGATAGTGTTGTCGATTCTAAGTTGTGACCATACAGTGGCTAACTTTGATAGATAAATTAATAGTATGATCATATTTTTGGTAAATTAAAGTGGTCATGCCATAATCGTATATTATCTGCCTTACAAGACGAAATGGTTGTAGGTTTGATTCCTTCGGGGAATCCCCCTCCCTCTGGTACTGCTCTGCAACACAAAATTGAGTGCCGCTTCACAAAACGCAATATCTCCAAAATTGGACAGCGCGTGAGAAGCGAAGTATTTTAACACTTATTTCTTTCTGCCTGCAATGGTATGCGGGAAAGAGCGTGAAACTGTTTTATAATCATAAAATATCTTATAAAAGCTACTCTGTGTATTCTTTCAGTATGCCGTCCTCAGCGAACCGAAGCGCATTCGAGCGGTGCATAATATTATACGTCACATTACTACTATATCATTAATCCTAACCATGACTTGTAGATTTCAATAGATTGGAAAGGTGTTTCGCGGCAGCTTCTTAGGTCATCCTGAGTTCGATTTAGGTGACGAGGCCATGTCTTCGGGGGAAAAATGTCCGTCGTACCAGTATTGAAATCAAAAAACGTGAATATTAAGCATGAAGGAGCTCAAAATTTAATTTTTAGAACATTCATTAACTCCGTATTGTTATACTTCAAGACTCCCAGTGTTGCCTTATTTACTTATAATCCTATGACCTTAAAAAATGAACAGCGACCAACTGTAAATGTGATGCGAAATTTTGTTAAAATTTCTTTATTTTATTTGTATACAAGCGGGCCGCTCGCGGTTACACCCGCGTCATCTATGTTATTATTAATTTCTGTCTCCATGGCTACGTCCTAGTGACGTCTATGCAAAATTTGAGACTCCTAGCATTTGTAGTAACGAAGTTTCATACAAACTTTCGACCCCAAAAACAACCCCTTAGACGTCGAATATTGCAAATTCCCGTCTTAGCGAGCACCTACGTCCTATAAGTAACTCCTATACAAAATTTGAGATTCCTAGCACTTGTAGTTTCTGAGATTTCGTGATGAGTGAGTGACCTTTCGATTTTATATATATAGATTCAATACATATTGTAAGGTTAAAAAGGGTTAGAATCAGTAAGAAATAAATAGAAATCAATAGAATTTAATTTTACAACTAATATGTACTAATGAACATTTTTACCATTCAAATCGATTCATGTATATTTGTTAATAGATATCAAACGCATGAATTTCAAAAGCGATGATTTCGCATATTTATTCCTTTAATGGAGCAAATATTGGAAATTTAAAATACATGTGTACTATGAATCTTTTAGGTATAACTGTTTACATTAGTGTCTTACAAATATGGAAACTAAAACATGTTTAACTAACAGTAAAAATATAGGTAAAATCCGTATAAAAAAATCATCTGAGGCCAGAGGCCACGCCTGAGGACAGGCAGGCAGGCCACAAGTGTGCGATTGTAAACATGATTTTCCCGATTCCGATTAATTTACTTAAAGACCAGTATGTTTTTTAATCCAAGGTACATAGTATTGAACGTTCACATAAAATCCAAGACGTACTTTGTCGCATTCCTCACCACCTATGTACGACGCAAGGCCTATAACAGTATCGCCGCTAACTAAAGGACTACCTGAATCTCCCTGAAAAAAAAATTATTAATTTATAAAGAAATTCCAAATACGAATTTAATACTATATACGAGTATTTAATTATAATTTTCACAACACTGTACCGTTGACGGTTGGATAAATACACGTAAATAGTAGTTAGTATAAATAATTTATAACATGTGATAAAGCCTACGGCCGTATATAATATTGGCCAAATGCAGATAATACTGGCATAGTGCGTTTTAGAGGCGATTATTCTCATATGGATGGATATAGACTATTTTGATCTATTATCTTGTAAAGTATAAAATTATTATTTAAAATAGGCAGAGGGAAACTAATGCTAAGATACTCTGCTCCCCATATTCAGCCTAAATTCCCAAGACTTAACATGTTGAGTGGTTGAACTTAACCCTGCATTTTGTCTATCAGGAAGGAGAAATAATATAATTTAAATATATCCATTATAATCTAGTTAATTAAATTTGCAACGAAAAGATACACAGAATAGCAAATACTACTATGGATGTTACGGTAAGAATTAAGAAGAATTTGCTCAAATGATTTGGCAGAGGGAGACCTCGGTTAACCTTCGAAAACTCAGGTGATGTCGATGATACTGGAGAAAGGTCACATAAGGAGTATATTTGAAAAGATTGATGACAGTGGATAAGGCGGAAAAAGGGTGCAGAGACCGTAGTGCTTGGCGTTCCGTTCTCTCTGGCTACTCTGCCAGTGATAAAGCGTGAAGCTATGTATGTGTATGTGTAATATTATTTTTATTATTATTGTTTATAGTCAAGCGCAATCTCTCTACCCCACGACGGGAATAAACTTTTTGGTGTTATTAGATTTTTTCTATTAGCCCCATTATTTTCAAATGAGCATTTATATACCGAACTGTATATGTATGTATTCTTTTAAACTTACTTGGCAAATAGTAGGCATGTTAGTCTCCCGTTTGGCACATATATTGGTTTTCTCAAGATACTTGACAGTTTGTCTTCCAAAAAAGTCCAACACTTCATTTGGTACTAGATCAATACATTGTGCAGGTGACAACCTAACAAGATCCACTTTTTTAAGTTTCTGAGACATTTTTCCTGTCTGAACACAAGCAAACAAATAACTTAATATTATTTTAAAACAATATAAACGCTGTTTTGGAACTTTCACATATAGGTACACTACTGTAATGATTGTGAATTCAATTTCCATGTAGGGGAAACATTATGTATAAAAAATACATTCTACAAGACTACTAAAGCAATGCACTGTATAAGATTTCTTTCACCTTGCCATTTTCTAAAAATGGAAGGACTTTGGGGATTTTTATATTTTAAAATAATATTCAATTAAAAAATTACCTATATTAAACAAAGACAACATTTAACAATTAACATTCCACTAGTGAAAATGTATGTTTAAAAAAGTTTTAATATAAAGCCTTACCTCATCTATACCTCTTCCTACAAATAGGATATTTTTATTAAAACTCGTAGACGTACTTGGAAGCTTGATTTGACCGATTTTTTTTGAAAATGTTAAGGGTATAGCGAGCTGTATTAAGGCCACATCATTTAGAGGCAACCCTAAATGTAATTTATAATTCTCATGTATTATTATTTTCTTGTATGGGTATGCTATACTGTTAAAGAAATATTCTCCACCAACAAATAGATAATTCTTCAGTCCAAGGCTAAAACAAACATTTTTTGTTTCACGCTATATTCTTTATAAGTTAGAAAGAACATTACTTTATCCAATTTTTGAGACTTTGCGTCTCATGTGGAAGAACGTAACGCTATGTCTAATTATCAGAGTAAGAAAAATTTTTTTTCCCCCGAATCGTTATCGAACCAACCGTAGCAATTACAGTCAGACGTGATGCCTCTGAAACTATATTCAAACAAAGAGAAATATCGACTTCACTGGAGGATAATTGAGACATGTTTAATTAAGTGCAATTAAGTTTTACTCAATAAAAATATTTAAAGAAAAGGTGAGATTGTTGTGAATACCATGTATGTATATATATGTTTCTTTAATGTCTTTATCATTGAGGCAATTGTGGCGTAGAAGTATGGGGTCTCTCTGTTAACGTGATAGATGTGGGCTCGATTTCGTCTCGTTGGTATAAACTCTTTTAATTTCCCCATTCTGGCCAAAGACAAAGCGCAGCGGTTAACTCCAACACACGGATGTCTTGAAAATGTCTTGAAAATTGGGGAATGTAGTATTTTCAAAGGTGTAAAACTCTTTGGCTCCCTCCGTCTACTCTCCTATTTGCGGAATACAGAAAGATGCCAAAAAAATTATAATTTAAATTTAAAAAAAAAAATAATGTAAATAGATAACCAATACTTACTTAACATCAGAGACACAGTGAGCTGCTGTTAAGATCCAAACGTCAGATATAATAGCTCCACCACAGCCTAGGAGTCCAGCGTAGTATGGATGATCTTCTATTCTGACGTCTTCTCCGTACAAAATACGTGATTGTATGGAATGTGCTATAGTACAAAATAAAACAGTAAAATTACTAGTCATTGCCCGCAACTTTGTATTGCTTGGACTATAGCTCTTATCGATATCTTTTCTCGTTCGTTCGTTTCCACAGTACTTTCGAGAAGAAGAACAGAACTTATATACATTTTCTGTGAATGGTACACACCAAGTTTTCCGGCGTTTTCCGTCACTCATAAAACAATTTTCTAAAAAATATGCCTCCTATCCCAAATACCTATTAAGAGAAAAGTTTGATTCTTTTTCACCTTATTATTATGTTCCCTTTACTTACTCTTTTAAATGGAAGATACAGCATGAAGCTAATAAATAAATTATAAAATAAAGTGCAAATTAAAAAGAAACTCACAGTCATCATCCGCCAAAACAGAAATGAATAAATAAAAGAAAAATAACGCGAACATTTTGTCGTCCACTCTATTAAGTATTAATAAGAAATATATGACCAATGAATATTACTTATTTTTTATATATCTATTAGGAAAATGCCTTTTGATGATAATACGTCGATGGGCATTTTGAGAATTTGAAAAGTGATTTAAATATAATAATGATTTATTTGTTTACACTTAGTTGTGCATACTTGAGATTCTACAAACAATCGTTAAATATTTTAAAAATGGTATGGTTTTACAGTTACACTCCGTGCTACGACTTGCCTCTATATGAAACATATGGCCATAATTATAATGCAGTTAAAACGTAAGACTAATTTCATGATTTCAGAATTAAATCAATCAAGTACATAAACGGTTTTATAACTTGAGAAGAATAGAAGAGATCAGTATACACTACAAATTAATTTACATTAAGTTTAGATAATTCTCTTATGTATTTTTTATTATTCGGGCTAATTCGCTAAGTACCAATCAATCTAAGAAAAGTTCTCTATCATAATTATATACATAAAAAATTAAAGCGACTGCTACTCACTATTTCTTCTGGCTTTCTATACTTCTATATTATTTTTTTTTATAATTGGTCTCTAATATATATGGTTTTTTTTAAATAATTTAAGGCAATGAATGAATTTCAAAACAACGCTAACTATGTCATAATTTATTTATTTATTTTCGATAGCTCTCACATTTTACAAATTATCATGAAAATATTTACCGTAGTGACGCACGTGGGAATATATGTATAATTGCACACGCAATTTGTATGTTGACCGACCAGATAAGGAATAATAAATAGCAATAAATATTTTTTTATTCTATTCTCAAAAAGCTTGGTGTTAGTAATATTTAACATAAAATTAGCGGCGAACAGTAGAAAAGGCTAAGGCTAGGCTGCATTCAGAAAACCCATTTTTGCCGACTTTTTCTTGAAACAACTAAATTCCTGTAAAAATAAAAAAATGAGAAACAAATGTAGCCTATGTTCATCCCAAGATCCTCAAGTATCTCTATATGAAGTTTTATCACAATCGGATTAGCGGTTTTTCCGTGATTGTATCACAGACACAAACATGTCTGGGTATAAAATTTTAATGAAATATACGAAGAGTACATTTTTTTATTTCATAATAAGTGACATAAATATATTATTGCCGCGTAATATTACTCATTACGAAGCCTGATCCCATTAGCTATTCTCACAACTCAAAGGCCGAATATTCGGTTACACGCTTTGATGTCGACAATTTTTGGTCTGACCTGAACAAAATGTAAGGAAAATTCTTCTGAGGATCGAATGAAAATTGGACATCTGATAACTCTGTTATCAATTTATGATCGAATTGAGATTTTCAATCGAATTTTTTATTCGAGATTAATGAAAAATTTTGGGTAATGTTTTCAGGTTTCTTATTACACGTGAACAAAAATGTATAGATTTAATATCTTACGTTCTATACTAATATTATATATCTCAGGAACTATTTAGGATTGGTTGGTATTGTATAAATATTTTTGGATTTTTGAACTTGATAATCCTTTTGTGAAGGAAGGCTATAGACATTACATTACGAGAATCGATCCTTTACCTGCAGTCAAAAAGTTCAGTTCAGTTCTTAACTTATGGCGTTTCGAACGTGCCCAGTCAAAGTTATCTCAGGCAGTTAGATGTAGTGTGTCATCCAGAGAAATCGAGAATATCGTCCCGACAGCTGTCGTAAGTGTTATAATTAAGTAAGTACAACACAAATTAAAATATAGAAATAAGAAATATACAGTAATAGTGATAAACCACTTTGTATTATTCATAATTAGGCTCATTACTCTTAATTATAATTAACAATGGAAAGAGTATCAAAGTCTTAATTAAATAATGAAGTCACATTAATTTCTCAAGCAAACTTCAATGACATACTCTGTCAGGACAATCTACTTTTCGAACTTAAATTTATGCCCATATCGAACTTGTTTACCGCACAATATTTTATAACAAGATTTCCCAAACTTCCAAGAAAAATATATAGAATTTCAGCTTCCTTTTAAGGGAACCTGGGAACCTAGGTTTAAGATACTCCGTTCCCATTAAGACACTTCCGATCCCAATTGTCCACCGATTTTAGACGCATTATGTGTTGAGTGGCCGAACTGAACTGACTTTACCTCGTTCTTAGAGCGACGAAAATGAAAATAGTGTTTCGAGTGAGAATCGAACCCACACATGCCGCGTATATATTCGCACGCTTGTGCCCCTGCTCCACGGCTACGAAGAAGCTTGCTAATTATTTTTAAAATTCAACTAATTGCCTCCAATTAACCGAACTTACAAATTAAAGTAAGAAATATAAAAACAATTTAAATAAATATATTCATTTCAGAATTACAAGTACTGTAAATGTAAAGTAGTATAAACATATTCAACAAAAACATTTTAAATGCAAAATTTGAATAAACTTAGCATAGAAGTTTGAGCTTCGTAGGTTCTATTTAATTAATAAATTTGCCAGCGTATAATTTGAGCTCGCGTGGCAAAGGTAGAGCATCTGTCTGTGAATGTGACGGTTGTAGGTTCGATTCCCATTAGGAAATGAGCTATTTTGATTTACTCGCCGTGATAGAAAGACGAAGCGTGGCGTTGAACTCCGCCACTTACCATGCAGTATCTCAAATTTTGTGTGGAAAGTGAAGAATGGATTAGAACACTAGGTTCCCTCTAAATCCGTCATAATTTGAGAAATTAAAGATAAAACGATTTCGTTTATGTTAGTACCTACAACAAATTCGCAAACATTAACGACCACAATTTGAAGACGGACCTATAATATGGGAGGTAACCTCGTAACGTGGGTTCCGGGGAACATAATGGTACCCTATTTCAATTTACCTAAGAGCAAAAAATTAGAGAAATATTCTTGTTAAGTGAAGCTTTTTTCTTTTTTCTAAGAATATTCAATTTTGTCAGCGAATTATATTATTATAATGATTAATACGGTAAGGTGAGGTTTGCGAGAATATAAATGTTTGAGCAATATTTTCTTGTCAGTTTGTTAATGATGCAATTCGGAAGTATAAGATGGAACTGTGAAATGAGGCCTGCCGTAATGCAGGTTGCACCGCGATAGGTTGTGGGTTCGATTCCTACTCGAGAAAACGTTATTTCATAATAGGTTGGAAGTTGGTTGTAGTGTAAGAACGAATTAAATAATATCAAATAAATTATAAGCAAAAAATATGTTTTAGAAAAAGCTTTTATTTAAAAGCCCTAAAAAGGAGAAAATAAAATTTGTCTTTTAAATTTTAACTATCAACTCATAACCTCATTGTACACAATT
>JAKRZM010000117.1:212596-243348 GCA_036379175.1 Heliconius cydno galanthus
GGAAACAATATAAACAAATAGGAAATGTTATAATAAGTAAATATATATTGTAAAATAATATACTTTAACTTAAGGTATCTATCATTGTTATGGTTTTTTAAATGTTAATGGAAGAGCGGAGTCTCCTGGTACAGGCAATAACATGCTTAAAAGGAGGCTCCAATCACTAGTGATTTTGTAAGAAATTTGCTTAATAAAGTATTTATTATTATTATTATTATTATTTTATGCAATCGGGGTTTTGTTTTTTTAAATATATTTTTTTATATATTTAATTGCAAGGACGATGGGGTGTCAGTTACAACGAGACAAAACGCTGCGTAGACTGCGTAGAGCCACTAAACACGCAATGATTCGAAATTTCTTCAGAAATTGAGGAACGAAAATGTTTTAATAGAAACTAAGTGTCTTAACAAAAAAGTGCCCAGGGTCCCTCTGCCTCCCGGGACACTGCTCTCCTAGGCGGGACACAGCTTGTAGCTTAAAATCCCTGAGTGACGGTCGTCCGTCACCGTCACACCACAAACATACAGCACTAGGCCATCCCTTCACGCCAACAAAACCCTCAATTCCTCAATTTCCTATTCATTTTGTATCAACAATTCGTCAACAATTATTAGCAATATTTTGATATTTGCGAACAGCTATCGTTATATAAGAAATAGTATAATACCTCGTACGTGCCGTCAACCCAATTTCACGGCTCCCGTCGCCCGCCTTTGGACAAAGTCCTTTGAGCGCTGGACGAATATTTTTTTCCTTATTGAATGTGTACTGAATTATAAGGCTGGTTTATTATGGGAGGTTTTTTTATTGACAGAATACTTGTCTTTATATTTTATTGACTTTTTTTGTTTGTTTGAAAATTTTGATATTTGTTAAGGAAATTTAATGAATTCATGATTTTTTTTTTTATTTTCCTTGAAATTCTTGTTACACATTCTTCCTGCTATTAAATAGGAATTTGTATTGATTTATTTATATTTTAATTATAAAAAATATTCATATAATGACATTGTTAAAAAAATCAAACCAGATTGTGGGTGTGGGTTCGATTCCCGCTCGTGAAAATGAAATATTTAATATTTTCATTTCCTCGCCCTGGTAACGAGACTAAGCGCGGCACTGAGTTTCGACACTAACACGCAATATCTACACCATTTACACTAGGTTCCCTCTGCCTATCCTGCTGTGTGCGGGATACAGCGTGAAGCTGATTTTATATTCCACACGGACGAAGATAGCACATTATATACGAATACTCTTCCGAATGGGTTTATTATATGTATAGTTTTTATTTATATATTCAGACGTCATGAAAGTGCTACCTAGTTCAAACTAAAATGCAGGCGAATGCAGAAATAGTGAATGTTAGTTCCGCGCCGTTTATGGATGTTTTTATTTATCTTTGAAAAAAGAGAAAAAAAATTTTGAACACAGATTTTTCATATGAAACTCTACTTTGGACTCGAAATTGAAATCGATTTTGCGAAAAACAACGTACACTATCTAGGTTTTATGTGATTTTGCATTGCAAATACTTAGATCGAAATTTACTTGTTGTTGTCGATATTTTAATAACGGACTCGATTAATATTATTTTTTATTATCATTTTTTGAAGTCTTTTTATGAATATTCTACACAAGAAGCCAGGCAGAAGAATGGAAATATAAGAATTTTTCTGCCTTGCTCCTTTAATTAGAAATAAATTAAAGTTGTGTATGACATATTCTAAGTATCCGAAGTGTCCGAAGAAGAGTTACCTTTGACCACATGTAACCACGTGACAGTAAACGCGACGGTTGCGGGTTCGATCCGAACTCGAGAATATGAATTATTTTACATTTTCATTCCTTTGCTCTGTTAACAAGGCAAAGTGCTGCGTTGAGTTTCACCACTGCGATTAAGGCGAAAATTTTCCGCCTTAATGAAAACATTATGTAAAGAATAGTTCGGCCCAACATAATCAGAAAAATTATAATTTTTGTGTCAAATAAAAGTAACGTTAGTTTACTTTGTTTATCTCTGAGACAAACGAGTAAATATTATGTTGAATGTTTGTAAAATGTGTATTTTAAACGCAAAATCAAGACGAAGAAATCTTTAAAGTTCATTGATTACTTAGTATTCTGAAAAAAAAATATTTTTTTATCTTCACTCTGTATCCCACACACAGAGAGAACCTAGGGTTACAACACTCCGTTTTGCACTTTCCACCGAATTCTCGAAGCATTATATGCTGACCAGAGCGAGAAAATGAAAAATAATAAATATTTCATTTCCACGAATGGAAATCGAACCTACAACCTGTTGCATTTAAAATCGCACACACTGAAGTCACTGAAATCAGTCGAGGCACATGGTGTACCCATATAATATATAATTCGTAAATATTTTGTGAACTTACATTTTAAGAACCTAACTCCGCGTTATTAAAGGAAACGAAACTACAAAAAAAACATTCCCCTGAATCTGTATCGAAACCACAACCATCATTTATCTATTCCGATCATATCTTCAATCGTTATTCGCTAGAAAACAAAAGTGGAATCGATAAGAATTTCCAAATCGTCCTTGGTACATTTTGAGGCACTCAAGTGAATGATAAAGTTATTTTCACCATAATACGTTAATGGGCGTCACACGGACAATATTTACACTTTGATAATCTTTCCGATATATTTGATAAAGGGTACAGGCGATGGCTATAGTGATACAAGAAGTTTTAATTTTTTTATACAGGTATGAAATAAAAATAATATGTCTAAAAGAGTGAAAGGTGGATGGCGTGGTTTGTCACTTCTTCGTCACGAAATCGATTTACATTGCATAATTTTGAACTCAACGCATCACTTTGTCATGCTATTAGTAAAAATCGCTTAAAATTAAAATTATTCCCTAATAAAAACACTTGAAATTCATTCAAGACTTGAAAAGGTTATATTAAGGCGCTTCCACATATCTCAGTTCCCATAATTGTCTTTTTAAAACCAAATTAAAACTATAAGTTACGTTCAAGCAAAACTGTATTTTGTATTGTATGAAAAGAATCTAATAGCTATGTTAAGAAACACTGCCAAGAAAAATAATTTCCGCCTCTTCATATAAATTTCAACTGTTATTACGTTGTTAAAGAATAGTATATTTTTATATCTTTTTGTACGTTCACTCACTTTGTTCATTCACTTCGTTCTCTAAAATTTTTGGAATTTTTAAAAAATATTAAACTAACTAACTGTATCTTCTATCGCAGTTATCCTAATATCTTCGCGGAGAGGACATCATAATGAAGTCCAAAACAGAACAATTTTAATGAAAAATAAAATCCAAATTGAACAAGTAGTAAGAACTTGGCAGTGTTTTTGTATGGCTACATCTACATCACGTATATTACACATGGAAATACATTAGAACGGACGGCTATATTGCACCTACAAGTTAGTTGGACGCGTTCCATACTTTTTATCTAAGTTTTTATCTAATGTGCCTTATAAATTGCCTCGTCGGGCACTAGTTTATATGTTTTGTACTGCGTAGGTATGTGAAAATTGATTTAATTTTCTTCAGTGAATACATGAATTTTAAATATTCACACTGTATTCAGGATATTAGCTGTATAGGCGGCGGGATCCTAATATGAAAGCATTCTCCACAGTGGCGGAACTCACTGTCTTGTATTCAGAATGAAGATATGAAAATAATTCATTCCCTTGAGCGGAAATTGAACCTGCAATCGTCGAGAAAAAATGATTGATTTGTCAGTATTAGTTTGCTAGTTTTACCATTTTTTCATATTCTACATTACTAAAATATATAATATTATTGTAACTCATCGGTGCCTGTACATAGAAGATAAACGGGGAAAGTCTAATATTAGGGGCATTCATAAAAAAATCTTAGCATATAAAAAAAGCTTTAAAACATTTTTTTTTCCAAATTTTTGTCTGTTTGTTTTATTTATTTTTTTTCAAATTGGTTCTTAAATAAAAAAAAAATAGGTAATATAAAGAATTTTATTTGACAAATGTGGTATATTAATATTTAATTTCATACAGAAATAATAATATGTCATAAGCAAAATTACAAACTGCCAGCTGCCGTTATTTGTTCAGCCAAACTCAGATACTATACCAGATATTTTCAACGCGTCTGTACAATTACCCTTATCTTCTATCTACTGTTGTTTAATCTTATAGTTGCATTACGTGCCGTCAAAGAGATTCGTACGATGTATTTTGTTATTTTGTGTATTTTTCTTATAATTTGTGAAACAAATAGCTATTATATTACTGCTCCAAAATTTAGCAAGGATTCTGAAGAAAAGAGGGTGGAAATTCCGGAAATACAAAATTTCCAAGATGCAACGCCAATAAATGAAACTCAAACGCAGGACTGGAGTGAAATCTTGGCTGAAGTTGTTGTCAAACGATTATTTTCATTTCATAGAACGAATAATGAGACCGAAAACTTGACAAGCATAGAAGCGCCTGAAACTAGTATTTGGGTTAGGAGCGTCAGTTGTGTTTTGAAATTATTTAAAATATACATTTACGATCCTATGTTCAGTTACATTGAAACTAAAGTAAAGATTCATACTGAAAATGATAATGAAACTGTAAATAAATTCAAAAGGAATGTAACAGAAAACGATCCAAATAATGATGTTGAAATAATAGAACCTAAATATCACGGTAAGCTTTGTACAGAAGAAAACTGTACTGAAAGTGGAGAAATAGAAATAAACGAAAACGATTGCGCCAGTGGTTTCGAAAAGGATCAAAATGGGAATTGTGTTGACGCGAGATCGTCCAAGTTTATTTTGTCCATACCGTCTCAGTGCCCAACAGGTTATAGACGCGACTGGCTCGGATACTGCAGGCCGACACTTTGAGGTGTACAACGACGGTTTCAAATGTTTTTAATTTTCTTTTGTATTTTTTTAAAGTGACAGTAAGATATATGAATAATAAAACTCGGTGAGATTATAGTAATTAGAGCTGTAAATCAAGCTTAGTAGATAATAATCAACATGTATGTACATAATGTGATTTATTCAAATAAGTAAAGAACAAAATTACATTATCTGTAAATAAGTATAGAAAAAGAAGAAAATTAACAGTATTATGATTGTTATTAATTAATATAACTATATTATAAAATAAACTTTTAAAAATTAAAATTTATTATTATTATTAAAAAATGCATTTTTTATACATAATATTATTAAATTTATATGAAAATATCATCAACACCTAGTGTTAAGATACTCCGTTCCAATTAAGACACTTCCATTCTCCATATTAGTTAATGTATATTTTTTTTTTATTTAAGATACACAAAGTAATATAGGAGCGTGAAGATTCAAATAAAAATGTTATAAATGAGATTTTATAAATGTACATAGAAAACCCAAATTCATACATAATAATATCAGTATAATTTCTGTATTTTTAGTTAAAGAAACAATTTCCTATAAAATCAGTGTAAACTATAAAAAAAACGCAAACACCTAGATATCCAAGCAGTTAATTCCAAAGAACCAAACAAGTATCTATATTAGACAATCGGCAGCCTCAATTTCACGGTGTACTGGCTCTCAAAGAGCCCTGGACGTACCTGGTACGTACCTGGGATCAAACGGACATTGAGAGAGTTCGCCGCAAATTGACTCTGTACGATACGTGTTTTTAGAAAATACACGTAAAATAAAGAAATTGGTTCCCAGGTTGTATTACCACTTGATTTATTGGTTCGATGGTGAACCTGTTTGTAATATGTATGTAATGTTGTTTAATGTTTTCTCACGTATTTAGCGAAGAATAAATGAATATTATATTATCTAGGTGTGCTATAACAATAATAGGCATAATGATAGATTGAGAAACTTGTGACGTCAAATCTGAGTAATTTGCCAATAGCTTTGTATTTAATATAAAATGTGATTTCGTCAATAGGTCATTGTTAAAAAATGCCTCTTTCGTTTATTTAAAGATTTCTGGATGCAATGAAGAAAGTAATTTTATTACACTTTCTTTTAAAAGTTACTTAGATATAGAAACTAAACTTTGACATAGATACACCCGCCCACAGGATATTTATTACCTAATGATGAATGAATTATAAAAAAACAATTTTAAGGTTTTTCTCGCATAGAGAGTTAGACGTCTCGCATAGAATTTTCAAATTTCGCAGAACTTAACACCGCGCTATAACTACCAGAGCGGTGTTATATCGCGGAGAGGAGGGATTAAGCATCCAAGGGGCACGGATTCAAACCCAACTTCCAGAAAATCAAATGAAAGTGAACAATACATTTTTGTATGTAATAATAGAGAATTTCACTAATGACCATACGAAAGTCCCAAGGCCCACAAGCGGAGCACATTGCTCTCATTAAAAGTTTCTTAGTTTTGATTAATTACAGCAGCGAGCGCGACGAACTGCAATTTGTTACTGAACTTTGTCTCAACATTCGCAGAGTGTATTAACTCTACACGTAAAAGTTACTTGTTAATGTTTTTATATGATTATAGTGTTTAAATACAAATTATATTAATACTAGAGCAGTCTTGGCGCAGGGACACAAGCGTGCGACTGTGAACACGACAGGTTGTGGATTCGTTCCCCACTTGAGGAAATGGAATATTTAATATTTTCATTCCTTTTTAATTCGCAATGCCTCCAGAATTCGACGGAAAACGGAGACGGAGAAAAGTCTTAACGGAAACGGAGTGTCTTAATATTAGGTTCCCAGGTTCCGTTTGCTTACCCTGCCATGTGCAGTATACAGCGTAAAATTAAAAAAATACATTGTATAGTCAAACCCGTCGTAGCGCAACGGCGAAGAATCTCAAAATGCGGCGATTATTTAGTCGCCTTCCACTGGGAAAAATTATTATTTTTTTAATTTATTGCACTTCTCTGTCGAACAAAGTGAGTTGAGTTCCGCTGCTCAACAGGCAACGTCTCAAAAATTGGGAAAGTGAAAAATACAGTATGTTAACATTAGATTTCCACCGCCTAACCTGCTACAAGAGATAAAACCGTTGTTATCGCTTGTATCGATGGATGTTCTTCAAAGAAGTCGCTGTATTGGGTTTCGCTCAACAAGTAACGTGCTTAAAATCGATGGAAAGTGAAGTCAGAGTGTCCAAACACTAGGTCCTTTCATAAATATAAAAAAAATGACTAATATAAGAAAAAAATGAATATATTTTATACGTATAAAATAAAAATTAAATCTCAAGACACGTATAATCGAAATAAAAGGAAATATAATTTCAGTAGCAATGTTGAATTCAAAGGTCATTTTGAAATTTAAAAATCCCCTACAGTTGTATGAAATGAATAACTCTGTATGCGCTGAAAGAGCGATCGTGACTAGCGGTTCGCTCAGGTTTAGTTTCACTTTTAATTTTCTAAAGGCTTTTCATAATTTTCTGAAAAAATACCAATTAAGTTCTTTAAATTTACGTCCTCATTCTTTTTAAAGTGATATAGTTTTACGATAGACTTTCTAAATGATATATTGGTTTTTTTTTACTATTATAAGTAAAAAAGTAAATATTTTAATATGTAAATAATATCAGTATAATAACTGTATTTTTATTTACTGTGTTTTTAGTTAAAAAATACCTTTAATTAAAGGCAAACAATATCCTACCAATCTGTCTATACTATAAAAAAAACGTAAGCATCTAGATATCCAACGTAACATAGCATATGCTTAGTTGCATATAAAATTAGAGAAACCCAGAGAACATTGAAGGCTTGTTATGAAACTTCAAAATAACAATTATTTTTCAGTAACATTGCTATGCGAGCTTTTGCTTCAAAGCTCAAGCATATGTACGTTAAGCTTTATTAGCTAAGTGTCTAACACAGAATCCTTTGTGTTTCAGGTTGAGAAAACACGAAGGTTGTAGCTTGTGAGCTAACAGGTGCTAATTACGACTTTAAAGCTACCGCCTACCGACTTCCGGTGTTAATTGGCCCTTTTTTAACAGATTTGTTCGTACTATTATGCATACTTGCTATTGGCTTTTAGAGATCTAAATGTTTTAGTGGTTTCTTTGGAAAAAACAATTTTTTTTCACACAGTAGGATACACGCGGGGAAGGCAGAGGTAACCTATTGTTAAGACACTTCCTTGCCCAGACACCAACCAGGACTAATATGTTGAGAAGCGGTCTTGCTTTGTGTCCTTATAAAAGCGAGGAAATAAAAATAAGATAATAATTTGCCCGAACAGAAATCGAATTCACAACAGTCTCCAATATTGACAGTAAAACGATGTACCGCAGCTTCTACTTTTAACTTGTTATGGAATAAATTTCAAAATTGATCGAGAGAAACAGTTTAAATTTGATAAAATGTGATGAAAAATAAGAAAAATTCTATAATACATTTTAATTAAAACTTACCGCGTATTTAATAAAAATGGTTTCAAATATGAAAGGTCAAGTATTGTTTCATATTTTTAGCAAATCGTCCAAAGAGCGTATAAGGGGCAGCGGTTATTCTTATAATTTACTACGCTACCACTGTACAAGGAAAAGGGAAAATGAATAATTGGTTTTATTTTTAGCTAAGAAAATAGTTACAAGTATAGATTTTATTTCCTTTTTGTGTAGTAGGCATAGTGAATTTAGTGTTAGGACTACTTACTGAGCGTATTGGATGACGGAACGAACATATCTTTATTTTTGTTTAACTTCACGCTGTATCTCGCTTATAACGGGTTAAACAGAGAGAACCTGGGATCCTAATGTTAAAACACTCCATTCTCATCAAACACTTCGGGAACGAACACACAACTATCACGTTTACACTGCGCAGTCCGACGCTGTTCCACAACATCCCAAATTGGGAAAACTCCATCTCCTTTTAGAAATTGCTACAAATCTTTACGATTATGTTCTCACTTACTTATCCGTGCAATTACTTGTATACTGGACGTGAAGGAACACACGTTGCAAACATAAAGAGAGGCCTCACTAAGCATTATGTAGGGACGAATGGTCTTCATAAAACCCTCCTTTTACTTATTTACTAATACAATAATACAGAAATATATAAGTATACACTAATAATAATATATAGTAGCTTTATTAATTTTCTATTCTACTATCGAGATAAAGTGCGGTATTAAATTCTGTCGCTCAAAATGAAATGTCGAAATATCTTAAAAATTGGGAAGAAAGTGGAGAAAATAGTATCTTAACGCTAAGGCCCTCTGCTTACCATGCTATATGTGGGTTATAGAATAAAGCCAAAATTCTATAAATGCTATAAATATACTTTTCTGTTTGTTCATTTCTTATTGACAATCTTCACAAAATTATTTTTAATATATGGGAATTGAACACCCCACATGACGTTCAGAATGAAAATAATAATGCTTAAACAATATTGTGTTCTTATAACATTCCCTAGTCCCTTTGTCTATTGAATTTATGGCTGGCGTAATGGCCAGTGACGCCAAATGTGAACAATTCTGGACTTAATTCTTACCCAGGACTATATTATGTAATTGATTATGGTATAGAAATTTTATTAAGGCTGTCGTAGCGCAAGTTAACGTAGTCGTGGGTTCGATTTCGCTCGGAGAAATTATTTTATTTATATTATTTTCATTTTCTCGGTCATAAGGTCTCGGTCGCGGTCGCTTGTTATGAGTGGGGCACAGCGTAAAGCTGCATATAGAGATTACTAATGAAAATAGTATAAAATGATTAAAAAAATTTCTTATTTAAATGTTACTCACATATGAGATTCTGTGTGTTTGTGTGTTTCTCTCACCAGAGCTGGGTGTGTAGCAGGAGGGTAGGCAGAGGGAACCTAGTGTTAAGACGCTCCATTCCCCACTTTCCGCCAAAGTTTGGAGGAGTTGCATGTTGAGAGGCAAAACTCAATGCAAATGCCAGGCTTTCTTCCTTATTGACAGAGCGAAGAAATAAAAATGTTAATAATAATTCATCCCCTCGAGAGGAATCGAACCCATAGCCGCTACAGTCACACCCTTGTGCCCCTGCGCCACGAAGCCTTATAGAGAAACTATTATTATTATCTATCTGAAGTAAAGAACGCCAAGAATCACGGTCTCAGAATACTTTAGCTTCTTTCGACGTCATCATTCACTTTATGAAAGGAAATTCTAAAACTTTTCAATTTACTACGAACAAGTTTCCCATTTAATAATATTCCCCATTGAACTAAAGATGTTCGAGTCAATTCGCTTCGTCTTAATTATATTCTCACTAACGTATTTATTATAAAGGGGTCGTCGTGGCGCAGTGGCAGTTGCAATTAAACGGTTGTGGGTTCGATTACCAATGGGAAGAATGTAATATTTTTCATTTTCATTTCTTCAGCCAAACGCTGTGCTACGATACCGTTTCTAAGAACTGTATATTATATTTGTAAATTCAAGTCCTACTGAAAATTTCTAAAGAAAAACCATTACCATGAAAAAAAGTTCAAAATATTAAACATGATATCCCATTATTTTTGTAACAGTTAAAATTTATATTTTATAAAGTGGGATTTATAAAAATTTTAATTAAAGAAAGAAATTTAAATTTTTTTAGTATAATATTTCCCAATAAATAAAATTAAAAACCGCTTACAATCTTATATAACATTGTTCAACAAATAATGGATGCGGCGTCATTAATTAGTTTTTACTGATATAAAAACTACCTATAGAGTCCAGTAGTGGCACGGAGGCACAAACGCGCGGCTGAAAATACAACAGTTTATGGGTTCAATTTCCACTCCAGAAAACGAAATATTTCATATCTTTATTTCAATTATGATATTTCAAAAACTTGTAAACATTATTAATTTATAAAATCAACACCCACGTAAGAAAAAGTTAATTTATTCCATACAAACCTGATACCCCACTAGAAAAGCCTGCCAAATCTGAGAGCACCTCTTCTCATAGATCCCGATATTATTTGGCGGCATTCCAAAATAATTACTTTACGTAAACCAGTCGACCAATCGCGAGGAAATGAAAGATTGTTATAATATAGCGTGGATATGGCACTAAATATTACTACAAAAATGTACACAAAAAGACAAACTTGGTTGAGCACAGAGATCTCTTGTGAAAGAGATGCACGGGGGTTAAATAGGTTTGGTATCTTTTTGAATTCTTATTCATTTATAACTTCATATTTTAAACTTTAAGCGCTGCGTTCTCTCTGACTACTTCGCTAGGAATATACTGTGAAATTAAGTTAAGTTATTTACAGCTTTAACTGGTAACTGGGGTCGTTATGGCGCAGTGACAAAACGTCTGACGGTAAACGTGACAGTTGTGGATCCGATTACACTCGAGGGAATACAATTTTCATTTCTCGCTTTGGTAATAAGACGAAGCACATCATTAAGTTCCACCTCGTAATGTCTTTAAAAGTGTTCCCTCTGTCTACCCTGCTAATTAGGCGGGATACAACGTGATAGTGGGCAGTGGGAACCTAATTTTAAGACACTCCTCGATTTCTGAAGACATTGCGTATTGAATGTCAGAACTCAACGCTGCCATCTCCTCGAGTGGGGATAGAACCCACAACCAGTTGTTTACAGTCACACGCTCATGCCCCTGCGACGCCACCGGGCTTCTCATCACATCCGCAATATTTACTTGCCACATCCAAAGAAACCTACATGAAAGTGACCAACAAGCTCCCAATACGGCGGTTATTGTATCAAATATTCATTATCTCATCGTAAAGGGTATTTTGAAAGCGAATTTCGGAGCCAGAACGAAGTAATTTGGCAGCAATGTACGGACAAATTAAATACCGCTATAAACCTATCAAGTAACATCGTTAGTGTCTTATTTGATTAATGGTATATATTGATAAGCTTTTTTTCCTGGCCGGATAAAAGGAAATGATGGGTCATCCCTCATGATGGCTGGTTTTGGACAGTGGCCTGTTTTTTATTTTTGTTTGTTTGATAGTCAATTGAGGAGAAGTATATTTTATTTTGTGTGTGTTTGTGTTATCTGTTGTTATTTGCGTTCGCAGATTTTCTTCTTAATACATAATATCATTAATTTGGTGGAACAGTAAGGTAATTGCATTTTTTAAAATAAACAAGATGAAATATGTATGCGAAATATATTTTATATTTTATTTTTCTTATATTTTGTTTTCTTCTGCTAACTTAAACTGTGATGTGTGTTAGGAAATCTTACCATCAGGAACCCTTACAATCATTTTGCCTTGACTTTTCCTAAAATCCAAAAAAGATAAAACAGATTTTTTAATTTTATATTTTGTATGTATAATCTTCTGATTTTCACTTAAAAGAGAGAAACATCGAAAATAAGTACAATATTTGACTATAGAATTACCTCCTTTCTACGTAGAGTGATGGAAAGCGTGATAAACACCCAACTCCTTGAAACTAGTGAAAAATGGCTAATAATCTGGTTTTCTTTAAGAAGACCAGATTACTAGCCATTTTTCACTGCGGTTTTCGATACGGTCACAGCACTGGTGACCTCTTGGCATACCTACCTCACCGCTGGGCAGCTTCTATTCAGTCACCTTTTCAGCGCACCAGCATTTGACCGGGCCTGGCCCGAGTACAGAAAAGGATTGCCCATTGGCCTTTCCTACGATAACCCATACCCCACCTTCCGCCCAATTTCAAGACACTGTGTGTCGAAACTCAATGTCGCGATTTTTCTTGTTACCTGAGTGACGTAAGTTTATTCCCCCGAATGGTAATCGAGTCCACAACCATCACATTTACAGTCAGACGGGGTACCGCTGCGCCACGAAGCGTGTAATATTATTAATAATTCATATGCATTAGCATCTTTGCCAGCTAACGTCACGCCGATGTAATTTAAAGTGGCGGGATAAAACGTACGACCGTGCCCCGTTCCGCGAAGTCATAGCTTGAGCAAGATGAATTATACCAGTGACAGGACATTCAAGAATAAAATAATCTTCTTAATAACCTTAAAATTTTAAAAGTATTAAGGAAATATTTTATATTAAATATTTTTTAGCGTCACGCTATATATCGCGCACGTAGCAGGAAAGCTTTTTTATGTTTCATGATATTTTATAGAGTACTTACTATTATTAACCAATCCAGAAATGTATACGCAATGAATATGAGCTCTTCCATCAGGCCACATACCAAGGTTGCGGAGAAGACTTAGTGTCGAGACTCAACGCCGCAGATTGTCTTACCACAAAATGCTTATAACTAAAATATTCTTGTAAATTTCGCCGTAAAATTACAACATCTTATACGGATCTCTTTAAAAAGACTAAAAATGGAACAGAGTGACTTATCACTATACTTTCTAAAGACAAAAAACAATATACGGTACACATTCTTTCACATATTCCAACTGCTAACGAGGCCCATAATGAACTCGGGCCTAACGAATGCACCTGGCAGTACTCCAAGCAATTAAGCATCTGATTGTTGCTAAGCTATTTTATCAGAAAATTCGCTGTGATGAACTAAAAAAAACTCTTTAATGTCGCACTGCAGGTCATTCTTACTAAATTTGTCGGTGCTTATAGTTTAAAGAAGAGAGTTTTTTGTGTTTTTGATATTATTGGATAAAGTTGAAATCTAGAAGCTTCACGCACTTCAGTCATGGTTGAGGAAATGACAGGCTGGCTGTTATATGTAATCTGAACTAGAAATCTTTGTAATTTTTATAAGATAGTAAAAAAATCGATCCGCGAATTTGCGGCCCCAAGAATGTGCTACCCTACCCTCAAGCCTACTCAGCTTACTGGTCAATCCACCTCTACATAACAATGCCGTTGCATAATCTGTCATGTCAAGACACTTGCCATTAAAATTAATTGATTTTTTTTTTATGAATAACTATACAAAATGAATACTATTTTATGGTTTGTTTTATTGCTGACTGAATGAGACATTAGGTGTATAAAATGACTAATTTAACTTACATTCCTACAATAATAAAAATACCTCCAGCACAATTGGTACAACCTGTGTAGAATATAAAACCGAACAATTCGTCGTATTTCATCAAACTCATCATATTTATTTAGTGAATAGCGGTTGTAATATGACCCGCATCGCAATACAAATAAATTGAATTTGTACAAAGCAATCAATATGAAGGCTGGCAGGCTGGCCTCCTTAATCCGTGATACGCCATTGTGTTTTGACGGCCACTGCCGGGTCTAGCGCGTGGTGGTGGACACTGGACATAGCCATGTTAATAAGAGATCGCGATCAGTTATCCTTATGTTTACTCATTTTATTTAAAAAGCGGATAAAATTTTATATAAATTCACTTCGATTTCTTTTTTAGCCTCACGTTTCTTCAATTTACGCTTACCTTAAAAATATATCGTGACCATCATGTAACAAGTCCAAGACAAAACAAGTTCTTGTTCTTCATCTTCATCTTCTTCAACGTTGTTGAACATATTTAGATAGTCAGAAATTAGATATGGAACTACCATTCCTACAGTTACCTTATTGGCAGGACCTAGCACTGCCCATAGCCTTAACAGTTTAAAAAACATATACAATTTACTGTATATACTGAAACCTGAAACCGCATCTATTACATAGAGTCTCCCAATTACTATATAAATTCAACACCTTGTAAAATATTGATGCAATAATGATATACATTATAAAAAAACATCTTCACGTTTTCCCGCATAGCAGAGTAGGCATAGGTGAAATAAGTGCTACGACACTCCTTTCCCAACTTTTTGGCCAATTTTCAAGTGCATGGTGGGGAAAGTCCATGCCACGCTTTGCTTATCGTCATTATAAATATAAAATTCTAGGGAAACAAAGTCACGTCGCTCGTACCTTGTGTCGCATTTAAAACCTGGATTACCCGGGATTTTTTGCCACTAAGCTGAACGTAATTGGATCCTAAATTGACCGTAGTCCAACTCTGTTTGGCAATACCTAAAGGATTGTAATTTCAAACAGAATTGTATCATATCGACCTATTAATANCACTGCCGGATCTAGCGCGTGGTGGTGGACACTGGACATAGCCATGTTAATAAGAGATCGCGATCACTTATCCTTATATTTACTCATTTTATTTAAAAAGCGGATAAAATTTTATATAAATTCACGTCGTATTCTGTTTTTAGCTTCAGGTTTCTTCAATTTACGCTTACCTTAAAAATATGTCGTGATCGGTGTCATCATATAAAAAGTCCAAGACAAAACTAGTTCTTGTTCTTCATCTTCATCATCTTCAACGTTGTTGAACATATTTAGATAGTCAGATAGTTAGAGAGGCAGAAACCGCAACTATTACGTAGACTTTCCCAATTACTTTCAATACTTTGAATTGATTGATTTACTATAAAATTTTACTTCTACTAGATTTACTATAAAAAAACATATCCACGCTTTCCCGCATAGCAGGGTAGGCATAGGTGAATGTAGGGCTACGACACTCCTTTCTCAATTTTTTGCCACGCTTTGCTTATCGTCATTATAACTATAAAATTCTAGTGAACCAAAGTCACGTCGCTCGTACCTTGTGTCGCATTTAAAACCTGGATTACCCGGGATTTTTTGCCACTAAGCTGAACGTAATTGGATCCTAAATTGACCGTAGTCCAACTCTGTTTGGCAATACCTAAAGGATTGTAATTTCAAACAGAATTGTATCATATCGACCTATTAATACAGGATTAAGAGAAATGCAGCATATTTCGTTTTTTATTTGTTTTGGCCAAAAAAATATTCCGTTGAAATGAATTAGAAGCGAAAAATTTAAAATATTTTTATTTTCCTGCTCTCATAGATAAATTGTAGTAATAAGTTTTGCCACTCCACACGCAATACCTCAATGATTGGGCGGAAAGTGGAAAATGGAATGATTTATCATTAGTTCGTCTGCTTATCGTGCTACGAGGGAAAAAGCTTAAAGCGTTACATGGTGGGATAAAAAAATATGAAAAAAGGAGAAGGCCTTGATTGAGTTTTGATAGCTTTCACTATACAAGAATTTAAACGTAGCTGGAGTCGAACTGGTGCCTCTTGGAAACCGTCCAAGAAACGTTGAAGATATCTTGGACAGTTTCCGAGGGGAGCGAGTTCGAATCCCTCTATGTTCAAAATTTTAAACGTTCTTATTTTTCTATCTTTATTATGAAATAACACTTTGAAAATGTTATATATGTTAGTCTTTCCACAGGCTGCCTATAATAGTACACAAAATATTGGTTTATATCAGTTAATTTAATACTCACTTAAAGGGCAGAAAAACAAAATTACTTCCGTATTTGGATGTATTTTAATGCAAAATCGATTATTCGAATCAGGATTTCAATACAACGACACTGTTTTCAGCCTGAAACAAAAACTATGCAAATAGGATTTTAATTATAAAGGCAATTAAATGTATATTTAAATGAATGAAATGTGTATTAACATTATTCAATAAGACTTGGCGTGCACTATGTAATTTTTGTGGAGCCAAAAACTGACTTGGCTTCGTTTTAAATTTCTTTTTAAAAAGGCAGATAAACTTGGTGATACAAGTTCCTGTTTACAGCCTTGCGCTCATTTTTAGAGTTTCGTTTCTCTCACTTTTATGTTGGTTTGTGGGTCTCTGTATTTGTACCTTAACTTGTTGTAATAGTTATTCTTTTTTTTACCTATAACTATCAAATTGGTAATAAACACATTGTGAGTGACCACATCACCAATTCTATTATAATACGAGAAAACAAACATTAAAAGAAACATTACTTCAACCCTTTTAAATTTATCGAGCAATGATCCAAATATATTCAGATACTTTTATTAAACGTTGTTAAAATTGCTATGAGTGTTAAGACATTTCATTCTTCACTTCTCCCCCTGATTTTCCAGACAGTGTGTTGAATGCCAGAAGTCAACGCCGCGATTTGTCTTTTTACCAGAGTAGTGTAAGGAAAGGAAAAAATGTATTCCATTGCCTGGGAATCGAACCTACAACTTCCTACTACAGCTTCTGCCACTGCACTACGGCGGCCTGTTAATTTCTATAAAAAAAATAAAATTATTCAAAAGTCTCAAATGTGCAGCAACTACATATAATTTCGCCAAATGATATGCGAAACGCACTGAAATGCATTTCGGCCTAATTTGTTTTGTATTAAAACAACGTATATTATTGTTTTACATTGTATATTTGATTATATACTTCTGGTTTAGAAAAAAGGGATAAAAATTAATTGCGTGTGGCCAAATCTTTAGACGACAATTATCTAGCAGTTTAGCTGCCATCAGCTCGCAATATCGGTATATATACATAGATACGTTTGCGAGTAGCGCGAAGCGTGTTGATCCGTCTTGACGGTGTCATGTTGTATCCGCGGCAGGGTAGGAAGAGGGAACCTGAGATATTAGTTTTAAAACACTCTGTTCCCATTAAGACACTTTCGTTCCCGCCGAATTCTGGAGCTATTGCATAATGGGTCGCGAAAATGAACGCCGCGATTTGCCTAGTTACCAGAGAGAGGAGTCCAGAGAGATAATTCTTTTTACATATTTCTTTTAACAAGTAATAGATTGTTTTCCAAAAGAGTGTATTTTTATTATTTTATTTATAAATTCGTCAATAAAATTTTATATAACAACAAAACTCTATAGGTAAACAAATTATGAAGAACCTCTTATACATTTTTAGAATTTTTCCATCATTTAAAAAAAATATAACGAAATGGTAAAACTGTAAAGTGTTTTGATGTTCCAGCTTTTGTTTGCGGTGCTCTCCACCTCTTAGAGTAGATACGAGTACCTTTACTTGGGTCAATTTTAAAATTTTTCACATAAATATAAAAATTGAAGTGTTTTCCTTTTATGTGGTTCAATATGAAAGCTATTTGATTGAATATAGAAGGATGTATGGTTCCGTCTCTCTTCTCTTCGAGCACAGCATCTGACTGTAATAACGACGGTTGTAAGTTCGATTCTTACTCGATGGAATGAATTAATTATGTCAGCTTCACGCTGTATCGCACAGGATAGGCGGAGGGATTCTCGTGTTAAGACACTCCATTCCCCATTTTCTGCCGAATTCTGGAGACATACCGTGTTGAGTAACTAGTGGGAATCGAACCCATAACCTGTAGTGCTTATAGTCACACACACAGTCACACAGTTTTTAAAATATATAATTATATTTTTGTCATAATGTAACTTTTGTTTGTCTTATGATACTCATAGAAATTATGGAACTAGCAAACTTAGGCAACACGACAATCGGAGCCATTTCTTTGTCCAAATAAAAAAAATCTCCGATGAAATATACATACATATTGGCTAAGTTTCCTCATATTTTTCCATATCCTCTTCCCACCCTCTTCTATGATCGTTTCAAACGTCAATACTTTTACTTTGAACTTTGAAGGTTTTATAAGTTTTTGTGAAACTCGAATGTTTATTAGAAAAATTCTATTTTTACTGAAGTAGTTTCATATACTTCTACATATTCGTGAATATTGCTAAAAGAAAATCAATATAGCCTCACATCTTTCGTATACTTTGTGAGGCCTTTTTAGTGATAAATAATTCAAGGTTTTTTTATTAATGCTGCTAATTCTGTAGGAATATAATGTGTTCCAAAGATTCTAAATGTAGTTGTGATTGAAAACGAGAAAAAAGTAAAAAAAGATTTTAATATTAAAATAATAACACAAAAACTTAACTTCTAATAGCAGTAGCTCTGCTTAGTGATGGTCTCCCAGCCCCCAAATATTAAGATAAACATTTTCTTTGCTAAAACATTCCACAATTTTGGGCTAAATTATATGTGGCTCGTGTCACTGAACGTATCCCGAAGTACTTCTTATAAAGAAAGAAATTTATATTTCATTTTATAACGTATTAGGGTCCCGCCGCATAATAATCCCACATCTTCCGACTTATAAAAAATTTACAAATATTTATAAATGTATGTGAATTTTCATTGTTGTTTACAATTTGAAACAATATCTCAATTGAATAATATTAAAAATTAAATCACGCTGTAACCCGCACATAGCGGGATAGGCAGAAGGTACCTAGTGTTAAGACATTCCGTTTCTCACTTTTCGCCGAATTTTTTGAGGAATACGAAGAACTCAACGCCGGACTGTTGCATTAGTGCCAGAGCGAAGAAATGAAAATATGAATAAATCATCATTCCCCTGAGTGGAAATGGAACCCACAAACGTCGCGTTACAATCACAACCTTGTGGCCTTCCGGCCTCAGATTAAGTATATGTATATTTATACATTTTAATTTATAGGACCTTAAAGGCCACACATTGGTTACTTGGCTATCTTTATACGGAACCCTCCTACTTATATCCCTCCGATATCTCTTCGCTGCTGGCTCAGCTGTCCCAACGAAAATGGCAACAATTAGAAAAATCCCCGTAATCTGAAATAATTTTCGCCAATTTAACAGTATTGCCTGACTTTGTTACACCTGCGCTTAGATAATTGTTGGTATTATTTAAAGCCTTAGTCCTGTCTAGTACTTGATCAGTATGATTTGTATCGAAAAATATATAAAATATTATTTAACAAACGTAAATTAAGAATTTGATTGTTTTATTTTGCACTATTTATTGTTTCTTTTTTATATTCTTTTTTATAATTCTCAGCTAATTCCATACTGAGGATATAAATATATTTTTAGAAAACGTTTGAAAAATTTTACGCATTGGAACATGATTCTGTGTCTCTTGGAAACCACTGCTCTGATCACCACTAAGCTATACGTTCTTATCAAGCTATGTCGTAATTCTAATACACTTCTTATAACCTATTATATCTTATATAAGAGATGCGAATTCAAATCCCGCAACGTTAAATATTCATTACAATCGATATTTGGGGAGGATATCTACAAAATAGGCATACTCGTATATTAGCAGGTGTTTCAAGTTAGTATAATTGATTTAAATTACTTTTTAAGGTTCCGTACCTCAAAAGGTAAAAACGAAACCCTTGTAGCATCACTTTGTTTAATTCTAAAATCCTACGACTAAATCGAATCCACGACTATCGCTAATTTGTTATCCATCTATGCTTCAATGGTATCTAATCTAGTATAGAAATCACCTATATTGGCATAATATTTTAAATGTACGCTATTCCGCGAATGCCATTTTGATCGCATCGCCCCGGGCTCTAGTGTAAAATATTGACAGTTTTAGTATCGTTAGTAAACTAACTAACTATACTGTGATTGTTAGATACGAATAATGTTTTGTTTGAATTGCAATGTTATATATAATTAATTATTTTGAAACTATTATAGTGCAGTTTTTATATGTCATATTAGATGTGATGATAGTGGGTTCATATGTTAATAATAAAAATGTATTTTTTTTTCAACTGTGTCCCATTTATTACTCTATACATCTTAAACACCACACAAAAACTAGTTTTAATAAAAAACGGAACTAAAGTGGCACTCTAACGATACTTGTACTTAGTTAAGACATTAACCACTCCGCCGACTGGACTTTGTAACAAAAAAACAAAAAACAAATATTTTATACGTCAACACTTCCGGAAAAGTCGGGCTGTCTGGTAACTCGACAAATGAAATTAAAAAAGGAAAGTTGAATTAAACAGTGACACCCACTAGGGCGGATGTGCTAACAATTTAGTTATAACATACTTTTTGTGGCCACGGAATTACTTAACAAACTTAAGCAAACGATTAGCCTGGTTGTGAGTTCGATTACCTTTAGAGACATTGTGTGTTGAGTAGTAGAACTTAACGACGCGCTTTGTCTTTCTAAAGGAAAATAGTTTTTCTTAGCCTCACGCTGTACCCCGTACAGAGCAGGGTAGGCAGAATGAACCTGGGAACCTAGTGTTAAGATGATTCGCTCTTTAGTTGAGTTACGAAGGCATTGCGAGTAGCGATACTAAACGCCGCGCTTTACCTTAAAAGGAAATTAAAATTTTAAATGAAATATAAAAATATATAATAATTCCCATAAATGAAGTCGAACTCAGAACTAACGCGTTCACACTCAGACAGCCCTACAGCGCCACAACGACCTCATTCTTTTATACGAATAATTAATATAAATAGAAATGAAAATAAAAGAAGAAGTAGAATTAAACAGAGGAACCCTCCGTCAGGTCTACACACAATTTCATTATAAAACACTTTATGTGGCCACGTACTCGTAAAAAAACATAACAAACGTTCCCGAACAAACCAACCGGGATGAATCTCGTTAAAGCAACACCGTAATAATATTTGCATTAAGAATTAACCCCCAGTGAAATATATGAGATGAAAATTTACGCGAAAACGCGCGTTTTTTGTTGCTTTTCTCTTTGACATTTTGATAGGTTCTAGAATTAGATAGGTTTGAAGCTATTCAAACAAAGATATATTGTATACACGGAGCGCAGATTCAAATGCTACTGTTACTAGTATATTCATAATTTTATACGAAATCTTCAATACATTGGTTCCGTATTTTATAGTTGTATGCTCATACAGCCGTAAAGTCATCCAAGAGCATATTTTAATGATTTTCAAGAGCGTAGTTATTAGCGCGTAAATTAAAAAGAGGAAAAGAAACAATATAAAATTTACGCTAAAGTACCGCTAGTACGCTAAGTTACCATAAAAGACAAAAATTATAAAATTACTAGGTATGCTATAATTATTACCTGTTCTAAATATTTTTTTTTACTTCACCTACAGTTTATACTTTATTTACAAAAAGATGTAATGTAAAGTTTAATTTATAATTGATATCTTCTAATGCCTTTTTAAAAACATGTTTCTTAAGATTTTAATATACATTAAATAATAATATTAAATTTGCCACGNACTGTTTGCCGTACCGTGTTATACGAAAGGAAGGTAATATGTACATAAATTACAAGTCCTTTTGTTCTTTGCCCCAGTTCCGAGACACGACTGCAGGTGTTGAAATTGCCTATATTTGCTTCACTTATGCACAATATTATTGTACTTTTATACAGCGTGTTGTTTTTTACATTTTAAATTTTTACTTAATTTTATTATGGGTGTTAAAGTTATAAAGAAATATTAACTTTGATAGTATGTATAAAAATTAATAAAAGATTTTGATTTGTCTGTTTGTTGTTTTTTCTATAGGTCTGAGATAAAACTGTGCGCATGCATAAAATAGTTATTAATTACGCATTGTACAAATATTTTTATTACGAATATTCATAGATGTTATATGTGGATCGACGGAATCCATCTCATTTATTTAACTAAACCAATAAAATAAAAATATATTGATCACATTCGATTCTCTTTCCCTCTCTCTATAATGATTTCCTCACTCTAATAATGAGACAAAGTGCGGCGTTAAATTACACTCAACATTTAATATCTCGTAAATCTGAAAATAAGAAACGGATTATTTTGACTCTAGGTTCCTCCTGCCTACATCGTGAAGCTAAATCATCCCCAATAAGAACTGAACCCATAACCACCAACTACCAGGCACGTTCCAACTACGCCACTATTACTTCTATACTTTATACAATAGGGCTTACATTACAAACTATTACTACCTAGACTCCTCGGGCAAAGTTTTTCGAATTCATAATTTTAAACTTACAAACCACTACCATAAAGTACCAATACACAAAGACCAAATAGTATGAACGGTGATCTAGATACAGTTCGCTGGAAACTTGGACTATTATTGCAGAGCTACTTTACAATCGCGTTGGTAACGGCTTCCTTAAGTAACTGAATACATTTTAATAATACATTTCGGTTTTTGTTCGGAGATCGGAGAAATGTGATCCAAGTTAAAGCGAATTTAATTTTTTTATAAACTTGATATTTTTTACATTTTTAAAGTGTTATTCCAAACTTACTGAAAAGAAAACTTGATGTTTGTGAGATCCTTAATCTAATGAATGAAATATTTTCATTCAGTGCCGCAATGTTTCAATGTGGAAAGCTGAGAATAAAGTATGAACACCACGACTGGCCTCAAGATCATGATGAACGTGATGACTATTTAGGAGTAATTATATTTATAATATAGACGTGTCTCTGATCTAATCAGGTCAAAAATGTTGTGGCACAACGGCCGACCTTCTGACTTTAAAAATGGAGGTTATAAGTTCCGTTCATACTTGGGGTAATGAATTATTCTCATATACTATTTTAGGAAGCAAATCAAAGCGTGCTCGTGCATCTCAAACATTGCTTAGTGGAAAAATGAGTATCTTTACCTTAGGTTGACTCTACCTGTGCTTCTAAATCCGGGTAACAGCATGAAACTCAAGAAAAAATAACAACTAAATGATTTTTAATTTTTCGCTAACGCCTGTAACTTAGGCCCGCCAGAGATCGCATGTAACAGCCGAAGTTGTTTTCGTTGGGTAGTCTGCGTCAATTATGCGAGCAAGGTGAGGTTGTAGTACACTTACGACGTTTGATTTTGCCATATTTTACAATTTTTGTATATTTCTTTCATTTAGTTTTAAAATTTGAATGAAGAATGACCAGACCGGACCAGACCAGGTCAGACTGACTAGAGTGTCAGCTTTTCTTTTAGCATAACTACCGTCCAAAGAGCTCTTTCTATTTTTCTAGATATTACATATCTTTTTTTTAACTCTACGCGGAAACGTCGTAATAGAAAAAGTATGTCTTTACACCTGGAAACCTATTCCAGGCTGCCCCTGCCCAGCCCGCTTTGTGAGGGATACAAAGGGTGGTTACATATATAAAAAGACACGAAAACACTTAAGTCCATCGAAAGCTTATAAACAATTTCTACTACAATCATCTCACTTTACCTGAGAGCTCTTATAAATATCCTAAGATATTAATCAAAAACTTCAAGAACGGTTTGGTATCTATTAAACTTGAAACATTTGTTTTGGCACTTTGCGTAATTATCTTACTTTATTTTATACAAATATTGATATTAGATTTAAGTAAATTAGGTAGTCTTAAAATTCGTAAAAAAAAAATAATTACTCTAATTTAGCTTCTCGTTATATCTTATCTTTAGCACCATGCTAAACCTGCTGCTAGACAAAGGAAACTTAGAGCTAAGATGCGTGTTTCTTAAATATGCAGAGAGTGGAGGATAAAATATTCTTATAGATACTATTATTTCATTCAATTATTCTAAAATTCATTCAACAGCATTCATTTTCACATTTACATGATGCGAGTAAGAACGTGATCTTACTCACATCATGTAAATGTGAAAAGATGGTACTTGGTTGTTTAACGCGCTTATCTTAGGAACTGCCGATTCGATTTAACAAATTATTTGGAAACTCTATTAATAAAGGAAGGCTATGTTATATCGCGCAACCTTTTCGATATAAGTTAGTTATTTCCATTTGCTATGGGGTGCAGCCACAGGCATAGAATTAGGCAACCTAATAGTAGGATTAAAAGACAGACCTTCCTGTTGAGACTAAAATTTACAAATTTGTTTAGCTTCGCGACGTATTCTACTTTCCCCACGACCGGACTCTAAGCGCGACTGTAAGCGCGACAGGTCGCGTGTTCGATTCCCACTTGAGGAAGATATAAAATATTTAATTTCGACGCTCTGGTAACGGGGCAACAATACCTCCAGAATTCGGCAGAATGTGGAGAACATAATAATCTTTATAGAGATGGAGCGTCTTAAGTTTCCCTCTGGCTACACTAATAAGAGCGTTACCCTAACAAGTGCGGTGTAAACCGTTATGATGAAATAAACCACAATCGAAATATTATTAAATAAGTTTTAAAATAAGCCACGTGTACTCCAACCTGAAGAGGGGGAAACCAGATCAAATTTCACCATTTGTTCAATAAGAAAAATGATATTAGATCGCCCGTCTACAGTAGGCGGCGGGAAACGTAATAATGCAAAGTTTTTCAATAATTCCTCACCTTCCGTTTTATACTCGCAATTAAAGGTATGAAAAGAAAACGCACAAAATTGAGTTTATGCGGACCAGAATCGATGAGGTATTTGGCTTCAAAATTAATTCAGTTGAACTTTTTATGGTTTTTGGCATTTAAGCCATTTAAGCGTGTTACTGTAAAGGCGACACGTTGTGTGATCAATTCTCTCTCGAGAATATTCTCATTTCTCCGCTCTGGTATTCAGGCATAGCGCGGCGTTGAGTTCCTCCAATCAAGAGCTCCAGAATTTGGCAAAATATGGGGAACGAAGTATCTTAGCACTAGGTTCCCCCTGTCTACCGTAGGGTATATTAGAGATACTGAAGTAAGTGAAGTAAAGCAATCTAACCCAAACTTCAGTATATTACATGTATTCAGCTCACGACAGCATATTAGCGTGTTTACCTAACTGATAACGTCAATTTCTGCTCTATCTATTCTCTAATCTACGCTAACCACTATAACCAATAACAATACATATCAATCAACGTTGGAAACATAAAGACGCGCCCACACTCCATACATAATAAAGATCAATTTGACGTGAATAGTTTAGTAGCATTACCGTTTTAGTGTGCAACAAGCATTAGATTACGCTCCGAACCATAATTATCGAACTATCGAAGCGAAATAAGCTAATGTATTAACATACAGTTCGAGATTGCAATCAATCGATCCATCAATCGTGTTCACTGTAATTAATTTACCACAGCTTGTCTTTCTAACTTGGATTACTTATTTTTGCGTGTGGCTTTGCTTGTTATATTTTTATTTTCTTTTAACTAGTAACTAGTGAGCTGGTGTTGAAACACATCACACAGGTTTTAACCGACTTCTTTTAGCGAAGAGGAGCCGACCGACCGCTTTTGTCGTTCTGTACAATCCGTTATTCTTAAAATCGCTACCATCAAGAAAAAATATTAAAAACATAAATGTAAGATAAATTCGAAGCGGGTGAAGGCCTGTTTAAGATAATTTTTCCCCATGCCAGCAAAATTAAATCCTTCTTGCGAGGTAATTACGTAAGAAATTTTTCAGCTAACTCAATGAAGATGGTGGAATGAACAAGATCTGAAGGGTTTTATTAGAACACGATATTTTGCACTCGACTTCGTCTGTTAACTCGTATGATCTTTTACGCATGTTTTCTTTATCAAACAATTCCCCGCTTTTCCGTTTCCGCCCAATTTTCGAGACGTTGCGTATTGAGTGGAGGCACAATTTTCGAGACGTTGCATATTGAGTGAAAATGAAAATTGATCGCTCCCTCGAATGTGAATCGAACCCACAGCCACGTTCTCGTTCACCAGAAAGACAGCCTCGAAAGGTCCCTACATTTCATAATGGACTGCAACCTAAATCAACGCTGTATGGCGAGAGTAATTCTTCCATCCGGCCAGTAATGATTCGTTCACAGCCTTTATTTCCGTCACACGTTAGCTTCACTTGTCTCTGTTTCTAAACACCTTTCATCCTGCAAATCCTTTATGCTTTTGATTATAGAGAATGTTTTGAAAAGGAAATTCTTGCTTTTTTAGTTAAAGTATACATTTTAGGTCGTCGTGGCCCAGTAAGACAATAAATATGATTGTTGTGGGTGCGCTCGCCACTAGGGGAAGTATAAGGGTTATAAGATAGAGCACGGCGTTGAGTCCCGCCACTCAACATGCGATGTCTCAAAAATTAAGCGGTGTGTACTGAACGGAATGTCTTAACAATAGGTTCCCTCTGCTACACTGGTATATGCTGAATGAATGAAGGCTAAAAATCTTTAAATAGAACAAAATGGAAACATAAACATTTCAATCGAAGACGCAATAGGCGATATAAAGAGCCAAATAAGATCGAATAAAGGTAGCAAATAGCAGCAACTTTAAATCAAACAGGAAGTATTTACGTTGTAGATTAAATTGATTCCTTTCAATCTTGATTTAAAATCAAAATCGTTAGGAGCGTCTCGAGGCACGACAAATCACATCAGGACCTACCTTAGAATATGCAAAAATAGAAGGACAATATTTATGACACAATGATATTAATTAATAATATTATTTTTTTATATCCCACACATAATAGAGCAGAAGGCAGAGGGAAACTGGGAACCTAGTATTAAGACAGTACACATCACGACATTTTCTTTCCCGAGGTGGAGGTCTCATTACATGTTAAGTGGCGAAACCCAACGCCACGCTTTGCCTTTTACCAGGGCGAGGAAAACGAAGGCATTAAATATTTCATTCAGCAAGAAAGAATTGAACTCACAATTGTGTACATACATGCTCTATACATAAATGCCCTCTTCATACATTTCATACACTTCACGTCATATTTTAATCAATTTCATGTAATAACGGATACATCTTACAGTTTTTTTAATTATTATTGCAATCTATTTTATTCCACTTCTATTATTCTAAGGATTTACTTTGAACGATTCCTCCAATAAAAGGCTAAATTTGGCTACATTATTCACGCCACTTCAACTGTTGAGTAATTGTCCGATACTCTCTAACGGCAGATATTGGATTTAAATATTGAAAAAGTTTAAATTATTACATGTTGTAACGTTCAATCCTAACATGTATGTTTTATAGTATATTGTTTTATTATAGCGACAGTCAAACTAAATGATATTATAGTTTACCATCTTCAAAAGAAGGAGGTTATCAGTATAACATAGAGGCTCTAAGGCTCTTATAAGAACCTTTATGATATTATTAGAATTTATATTATTGTATTTGCTGTGCTTAGTTTTTTATTTGCTTCAAGGGACCATAGACCTGAATATTTAGTATTAACACCTGATCTCTAAATAAATGGTCTTGTTTTAAGTCTCATCAGATGAACAGACGGACAAAGAAGTACTCCTATAAGGGTTCCATTTTTTTCCTTTTGAGACACGAAACCTTAAAAAAAATAGATCTTTACTATTTTCGTTTATAATACTTCTCTTCGCAGCAATCTGGACAAAAAATAACTTAATTTTATTACCGTTTGGTTTACTCGATATTGGTATACCTATTTATTTTTAACCGCTTAGTAAGTCGACTGTCGGCTTTCACTTAATTCTATTTTAATTCTTTACTAATCTACTTCCAGCGGTATTAAACTCCCCGTGCTGTGGATCAACAGGGATTCGAATGAAATCGCGAATGCAGCCTGCAGTTCTAAGATTTGGAATAACATTAAACATTTATTTTGTTCTTTCATTCCGTATTTAGTAGGTGTTATAATGATTTCATTTAGATATCTATGTGATAGTTAAGTGATAGATCAAGTTAGATGAATGGAAGGATATGTTTTTTGGTTTCACGCAATATCCCGCGCATAATAGGCTAAGCAGAAACAACCTGGGAACCTAGTGTTAAGTTAAGTTGCCTCCTTACGAAAGCTACGTAATTTCCTCTAGTGGAAATCAAACCCACAGCCCGTCGCGTTTACAGGCACATGCTTGTACCTCTGCGTATTTCTAAAATTGCATGAGAAGTGTTAAACGGAGAGAATGAACATTAGGTTCCCTCTACCATCTATATGTGGAATACAATGTGAAGTAAAAAAAATAACAAAATACACAACGCGACGATTTACAGGCGAATGTCAAAGGTTTTTCTTTCGAAATATTATTTAGTACGAGGACCGAAAACGAGGTTATGACAAGTGGAAATAAAACTATAGAATTTAGTATTTTGATTCATACAATTTTTTAAATATAAATCTTATTCACTTAAATATTACTGGCTCTAAAGAACTATTGCTATAAACATTAATTTAATAAGTTCTTGAAGCTAATTTTTGCACACGCTTAGAAATAAATTAATTCAAAAAAGTAAATGTCATCTGGAAAAAAATATTTTTAGGATTCCGTGCCTCTAGAGGAAAAATGGAACCCTTATTACAATACCACTTTGTTAGCCGTCTGCCAAGATATATCAACCTGAAATTATTATTCCGGTCTACGATCCCTTGGAGCACAAACGAAATCAAGCAAATAAAAAAAATAATTACAAACTTATATTTGTAGCTCATACAAAATCCATTCAGTTCATTTCTGTGGACCTATTGGTATCAAACAAATTGAGTGCATATTTACTGCTGACCTATAATCCTAAAATTGGTACGAAACCCTCAATGGCCGATTCTGACACGTACTTCACCAGTTTTTTATGAATCTATTTAACAGCCAATTTATTTATTATTTTTTGTACTTAGTATATATTAGCAAAATTAGTGGGTTATCCTTCCCTGCAAAATTGTAGATTTTGAAATGAATGTTAATATATAATTCAGTGCGTTTTCGTTCATAAAATAAATAAAAGCTTTAGCAGTAGGCCAGACTCTGTGCCTGACGATGTTGTTGGGTTCGATCTCCATTCGAGGATTGATTATTTTAATTTATACTTTGGTGCACAAAGGTCTGCTTTGAGTTTGCCCACTCAATACGTAATGTATTGCAAATTCAGACCTTTGACCAAATCAGAAAATCAAAAATGTATTTTTAAACAAAAAAACAATGAAAAGGCACAAAATTAACTCAGGTGAAAATTTCCATTAATATCCGTTGTTATTGACCAAACGTATCATCTACATACGTACTACAATACACACCGAGAGTGCATTTCGGGCAATTACCGTCGCCCCCTCGGGTGCCTGCATCCCGATTAAGCCTCCCATTAACGCCGTCGGACATCCGTTTTCAATAAACACGAGACGTGAGCGACCGCTGGGATTCCGTTGATATGTAACACGACAAGATTTCAGCATGACCTGGCTTTGGTTTTGACTTGTTTCAATTAGTTCGTAAATACCAGGCGAAATGGCTAGACTTTTGTGGAGTAGGCCGAGGGGTTAGAAGTAAAACGTGTATAATGAATTTGGGGATGAAGTTAGACTCGCTCTGATAAGAAGAAAAATGGCAGCGTTTAGTTTCGCCACTCAATACATATTCTGTAAATTGGGCGGTGCTAGGAGAACGGAGTATCTAAATACTGCTCTGCTATACGTGGGATATAGTGTAAAATAAAAAAAAGAATAATTTGAAAGTTCTCTGTTCTCCACTTTCTTACTCGAAATGCTGTGTTTTGTCTTCAAACTAAAAAAAATATTTCAATGATTCTGAACCATCGAACTAAGTAGTGCAAGATCAGGGACATGAAAATAATTGATTCCCCGAGTGGGAATCGAATTCACAACCGCCGAATTTTCAGTCAGAGCTGTACCAGTATGCTTTGGCAAATTCGTATTATTTTATTTAGTTAAAAGCAAATTTATCATAAAATTAGATACCAAATACATAATATATCATACAAAATATACAGTTGTACATAATAAATAATAGACGCTGTGGCTTGTGGGAGGGCTAATAAATTATAATGAATATGTTTATAGTAAACATAGGTACGTGCATACATTTGTGTGGTACGATAGATGTTTATTCTTCTAATTCTACTTTTTTGTTCAAGGTGGCTTTTTTTTCTAGTTATAAACTTTTTTCTGACGCTACTCTTCTGATCACTCACACAAAATACTCAATATAAGTGCCTCGCAGATGGTACTAAACTTAGAAAGTTAAAATTTATCCTACATAAAGAATATAGGGGAGCACTAAGAAGGATTTCTCGAAATTTTTAAGGGAAAGGTTAAAAACGAGATTTTACATTTTAAATCTGAGAGGCCACGTCACTAAAGTTGCAATCGGCGCGACGACTAGTAACGTAATTTTTTTATCTCATTCCAATTGCATCATGCTATTTAACCGACTTCTGCAAGAAAAGGAGGTATCAATTCGACTGGTTTTTTTTTTTTTTTTTTTTTTTTTTTTTT
>JAKRZM010000117.1:243364-254956 GCA_036379175.1 Heliconius cydno galanthus
TTTTTTTTATGTTTGTTACCTCATAACTTTTAACTGGGTGAACCGATTTTGATATTTTTTTTTTTATTTCAAAGGTATAGCTTCCCGAATGGTCCCATTTTTTTTGGTCCATGTCTAACAATGGTATCCATGAGAAAATCACATAACTCTTAAATTTGCATTAGGCATGTGCACGACTAATAGCCGAATAACTCAATGTCGCGCCAACCAATTTTGATGATTCTTTTTTTATTTGAAAGGATACACTTCAAGGATAATTTGGTGAAAGTTTGGTTAGGTTTTGATTATGGAATCCGGAGAAGCTATATGCGGGATACTAGTAAAGCTAAAAAAATATTCAAATAGTTTTCTCACTGAAATTTTGCGTATTTTATCAAAAAACTTCCTATTAAATACGCAATACAAGGGGCAAACATTTCCATAGAAAATTAAAAGTCAGTGATTGCCGACCTGGATACCGTCGAAAACTATTTCCTGAATTTTGCATACAAAACGGTCAAATTTCAACTATCGAAGAGCGTTTCTAACTTTTTTTCATGTTGCAAAAGAAAACAGGAAAAAAATTAAAATCCTTAAAAATTTACAAAGAAAATATATAAATAATTTGCATATATAATTATTTATATAATATTATTGAAAACGCGTCGGTTGTGAGTTCGATTTCTTCCTGGAGAAATGAATTATTTTCATTTTCTCGCTTTGTTAACAAGACATAGCGCGGCGTTGAGTTCAGTTACTCAACACGCAATGTATCGAAAATCAGCCGTTGTGTGGAGAACATAGTGTCGCAACACTAGGTATACTTTTTCCATCCTGCCCTATAGCAGGCATATTCGGGATAGACCGTTAAGCTAAAGAAGAAATAATGATAATAATGAAGAAAATTTAGAAATAATTTGGTCCTCTTTTCGTGCATTTTAAAACATATTGTTGGGTGACAGCAACCAACGGAGTGTTCTATCGACGAGGAATACATTTAGAAAATGTATAAAAATTTGAACGTAGCTGAACTCAAACCCGCACTTCTCATCCGTACGACGAAATTCTTATACGCGTGGTTCAGTACAATTTATTTAATTTGTTAGTGTTTCTAACAATTATTACGAGAAATTTTCTATAGCATCACAAAATACCTTTGTGTTTCGGGTTGCGTTTGAGCAATTATCGGTGCCTTCACGAGAATTTGCATGCCGATTTCCTCGTCAGAGCCGTCTTCTACTAGCATAATATTGTAACTGACAGCCTTATGTACCTGAGAGGCACGTGAATTAACTTTAGTCAAAGATTTTAATTGTATTATAATTAATATGAACTATAACTAAAGTACAAAAAACTTTTCCATCAAATGAAACAATTGTGGGAGTTAGAAAAGGAGAATTGGTGAGAGGAACAGAGGGAATTGGTGAGTAGATAATGTAAAAGAAATGATACATTATATACCAAGTTATTTCTTATTTCGAAAAACAAAGTTATAAGTAATTTCTAAGTAGAGTCACTCTGTTGCATCTAAGTTATAAAGTCAAAACACAAAAATAAATAAATTACTGTATTAATTTAATATAAGGGCTTAAGTGTGTGACTATAAGCGCGATCAATTGTGGATTCGATCCAAAAGTTATCTCGATTCAAAGGTTATATTTACATTTGTTCGCTCTGATGTCGCAAAGGGCGGCGTTGAGTTCCGCCACTCAACACTTAATGTCTCCTGAACTCGACGGAAATTGGGGAACGGAGAGTTCTCACAATAGGTTTCCTCTGCCTACCCTGCTAAATTCGGGATAAAAACAAAAATACATAAATTACCTTTTATTATGACTAAATACTATAATATATATACATGCATACATAAACAACATGTGGATTATAACAGTTTAATATCATGAACAGAGGTGTCGTCTATTAAGCTGAAGGATTAGCTACATCCGTGTACGAGCAGGCCACGTCGCGCGTCGACTGGTGCAGCGTGATATGGCTAACGTGACCAGACATCCCGCTTTGAACAGGACTGTTCCTTTCGCTTGTATGTCCCGGTGTCCCGAAACACGCTACCGGGACATACAAATGATTCTTTCGGAATGGCACGCAAATTTTGTCGGTCGGAACAAGTTTCTCCGCGATTATCGCACTACGCTATTTTTAAAAGTTAACTGAATGGAGTAGTCCACAAAAACAGAATTCTTAAATTATTGGTTAAGGTGTCAATTATTCCTTAAAAAATGATAGCACTATCAGATGGAGAGAAAAACCAAAGCTATCTTAAAAAAAATGAAAGCCTGCCTTATAAAACGGAATACTAATCTAAAATATCCCGTTTTGAACCGAACGAAGAATGGTCACGTTAAATATGGTTCACTATTATTCATATATGATTATAATTATACTATACTAGCGACAGGCTTACTACTTTGCCCGCTTACAACTATTATTATATTATAGCCAAATTATATTAAATCTTTACATAAATCGTAGCTTATGTATTATTCCGATGTATAAATTATACTACTGCAAAGTTTCACCTCAATCCATTCAGTAGTTCGGCTTACTGTGTGACAAATATCTACCTTCATAAACTTTCACATTTATAATATTAATAGGATAGTAGGATATTAGTAGAAATATTTTGTATATTTACAATGTCAGAGCTTGCAGAGGAAACCTAATGTTAAGACACTACTTTCCCTATTTTTTGCCACTTAACACACAGTGCCTCGTGAATTCTGTGAAAAGGGGTAGCGGATTGTCTCAAAACTACGCCCCCTCTGCCTATCCTGCTACATGCGGGAAACACCGTGAAACTGAAAAAAAAATGTCATACAAAACTCTTACTTATATTCCTCCTAGCCACGCGACCGAAGTGACAGGTTCCTTCGAATGAGAATCGAAGCCGTGACCATCGACCACTGTCAGATACTGCCATTCCACCACCGTAGAAACCAAGTGACTGTACAAATAATTTAATTGATTTCCCCTGCATTGCACCAACAGTAACTTCTCAAGCCACACACGAGTAATAGCTCCAGCAATTAACGCGCATGTCCTAGTATTCAAATCTAGGGCGTAAACGCTTCTCTGTAGATTGCAGATTGAAACGGAAATACCTTTGTCTACGCGAGACAGCTTATATATGGGGGTGTGTGGGGAGGTAGCCTTTTTAACGAACGAAAAATGTATGTGGGTAGTGGCGAGTTATTAGTTTTGTGACTAAATTAAGTTTTATTTTCGTTTGATACCTGCAATATTACGCCGCTCAACACTCAATCCTTCTAGAATTTGGTGGAAAGTGGAGAGCCAAAGTGTTTTAACACAAGGTTCCCAGATTCACTCTGCCTGCACCGCTATGCGTGGGATAGATGCAGCTTGAAGCTAAAAAATATGTTACCCTAGTTGAACCTTTTCTTTTTCTTTTTGTTTTTCTCACAAAGTAGGGCAGACAGAGAAAATCCTGTTTTTTCACTTCGTACCAAATTTAGAAACTATAGGTTCACGGGAAGTACTCTGTAGATTTTGATTACGTGAATTTCATACATAATGCAGCAAAAACGATGCATAAATACTCGTATGTTTTGATTACGTTGATTTAAAAGTTTTCTAAATACTAGATTCTCTCTGCCTACCCTGCTATAATATGCAAGATATTANTCCTTCCCTTCTTCGTGCAACGTCCTTCCAAAACCGGAAAGTTCAATATGATTCACCCTGTATGTAGGTAGGGTGTGACTAAATTAAGTTTTATTTTCGTTTGATACCTGCAATATTACCGAAGCGCGGCGTTGAGCTCCGCCGCTCTACATTCAATGCTTCTAGAATTTGAATTCATTCTGCCTGCACAGCTATGCGTGGGATAGGTGCAGCTTGAAGTTAAAAAATATGTTACCCTAGTTCTTCCCTTCTTCTTTTTCTCACAAAGCAGGGCAGACAGAGAAAATCCTTTTCTTTCACTTCGTACCAAATTTGGAAATTATAGGTTCACGGGCAGTACTCTATAGGTTTTGATTACGCAATTAATTTCATACATAATGTAGCAAAAACGATGCATAAATACTCGTATGTTTTGATTACGTTGATTTAAAAGTTTTCTAAATACTAGATTCTCTCTGCCTACCCTGCTATAATATGCAAGATATTAATAATAATATAGCATGAAATTTTTAAAAAAATATATAGTATAAAATATTTCATTATCTACGTATTGGGTAAACCGAAAGTAGGTACCAATATGAATATACGTACCTCCCGGCGCCCGGGCCTGTGCCCGCGAGGAACATAACGTGAAATAGAAGTTTGCATTGCAAATTCACTTTAATGGAGTTGGAAAAGCGATTTATAACTGGTCCGTATATACAATTAATTAAATATGTTAATCATTTTTACATATTTCCTTCATTTTGAAGGGAAAATAATGATTTAGGGATTAAACTCTCATATCTCATTTATATATTACTTTTCTGTTCTGTTTTCTTTTTTTTTGTTGCAAAATGTTAAAAATATTTCATAAGTAGTATTCTAAGACTGAATGTTTCTTTTTGAAATTTTCTTTAATTTTTAATTTGAAACTTTAATTGAATTCATTTTCTGAGATTGAAGATCATATATTAGTTACAGTGCTTGGACTCTAATAATGATTTTTAAATACGTGACTCCCACTCCATGAAATGTAATATTTAAAATTTTCATTTCCTCACTCGTAACGAGGGAAAGCACGGCGTTGAGTTCCGCCAATGCCTCCACAATTTGGCGAAAAATGGGGAACTGAAATGCCTGAATGAAAACGGAGTGTCTTAACGGAGTGTCTTAACTAGTTACCCATATTTCGAATAGATGCCTTTGCCTACCCTATTTCGTGCAGGTTACAGCGTGAACTTGTAGCCACTTTTGCTCAATTTTCATGAAGGTTTTGTAAGTAATTAGTTAATTGTATTCATCTGCAATCATCAACTTAACATATAAACGTTAACCTTCCAAGTAATCGTGTAAACGATCACTTGAGATAACTGCATCTCATTTGAACTCCGCAGCGGAGGGCCATTGAGAAAATGTATTAGAATTTACACCTATATTAATATGCCTTAGCTTTGTTACACTTTCGAGATTACTTTTTTTCAGCTTCACGCTGTATCCTGCATGTAGCAGAATACGCAGAAGGAACATAGTGTCAAAACACTCCATCCCCCACTTTTCACCGAACTTTCGAGGTTCAATGTAACGCCGCGCTTCTGCCTTTGTACCAGAACGAAAACATGAAAATATTAATATTATTTTTTTAATATTTCCGAGTGGGAGTTGAACTCATAACCGTCGCGTTACATTCACGCCCTAGCGCAACGATGATCTCGACATTACTTACAAGGTTCTATAAATATGGCATTTGGAAAGCTAGTCAACTTCGCTACTATACCTTCCATCTATACCCTATTTGTACCCCGACAGCAACTATTATTGCTTTACACACACATTTTTTGTAGTCGATTCAGCCTCGTCAAAACCACAGGGGATCGGCTCGTAACGAACTCCGCTCGACTGAGGTGGCGAGTTTTTATTACATCAGTCTTATAAAATTATTTTTCTAATTTCTTTACTAAATAAGGTATAATAATAAAGTAATAGCATTTTAAGATCATGTTAGGGAATAATAATGAAATTGAACTAAATTTTCTTATAAAAAAATCTCCGTCTTTCTTTGTCATTAATGGTTTGAATTTATTTTTATTTTGTACGCATATATAATGTACATGACAATTAGTTTGAAATTTACATTATTACATTTGAAAGGACAGAATATTAATCCCGCACGATGTTTTCATTTGCTCGAGTGGGAATCGAACCTACAACCAGTCGATTTTGCAGCACAATTTGTGCCCCTACGCTACGACTGGCCTCAATTTAAGGAAATTTTCAATTTAAACCAAGTGCCTATATTTTAACTTTCAATTAGGTATACACGCATTTCTGATGGTAGGTACAAGGTTGAAAAGTACCTCGAACTCGTTACCATTATACGTTTGATATATTTCAACTGCCCTACAACAGTGTCCAAAAAACCGAAATTAATGAAATAATTAAAAGTTTTCAAAGCACCCCATAAATATTTTCAATGGTATACAAAATGGCAGCGCACGTGCGGTTGCCATGTCATTCAAATTCTTGTTGAATCCGCAGATTGCGGCTTATATGCGCCTGGAATCTGGCGACTCGGGGCGAAATTAAAACGAAATTAAATTATAACTGAATGTGGACCATTTTCTATAACAATTGAATTTGTTAACCTAAATTGTGTATTATTTAAAAAAAACAACTTCATACTTTTACCCATTTGAAAGACGGCGCAGGTATTCCAGAAAACTCCGTTCCCCAATTTCTGTCCAATATTCCAGACATTGGATGTTGAATAGGAACTCAATACTGCATGGTGTCCACAAAATAATATAATACTGAGGTATCGTTATCGGTATCGTTGACAAGTCTCTAATCTCATTCTCTCTCTCTCTCTCTCTCTCTCCATAATAGTTGAAACTAATAACACATTCGTACATAACTACAATGGCATTAGTATGAGCACTATAGCATAGTGATAATAAATCGCTTGTATACATACGTCCCAGAACTTGAGCAGTTATTTGTCAGCGTCGTCTCGAGGATTTGCATGGAGATACTGGAGTAAACCCTACTTATTGTGCTTAGGTATTGTTGGCGACAGCTCCCGACAAAGACGCTGCGAGACAATGGTTTGGCAAACGATATCGATTGTGGGTAGTTGGACGGAAATTAGGGGCATTTCTTTGTTTTAAGTAAATGATTTTATTATAGTTTTCAGTAAATAATTCTATTATTTTAAGCACTAATATGGATAAAAATCTTTGGCAACGTCTGACTGTAAAAGCGATCTCCGCTCTGGTGAGAAAAAACACCGCCACTCCATACACAATGCTATGGAAAATTAGGTGACGAGTCGAGAACGGAGTATCTCAACACTAGGTTGCCTCTGGCTATTCTGCTAAGCGGAAAATCTGTGAAGATACAAAACAAAAGTAACAAATGATTATGGAAATAAACTTTCAACATTCAAAATTACAGAGACAGTGTTACCGTGACTTTAATAATTCATCGCGAACCAGCGCAGTTAGGAGTAAATTGATCTTATAAATATAGAAATTTAAGGAAGCCATTCCATCAATACTATTAACATATTAACTCTAGTCCACAATCATGACAACACACAGCAGGTTCTATTCCTACTCGGGGAATCAATTAGTTTCTTTTCTTCGCTCTAGTAAAAAGACCGAATTCCGCGACTTCCGCAATGCCTAATGTCTTAACACTAGGTTCCCTCTGTCTACCCTACCTATTTACGGGATACTGCGTGACCCTAAAAATACGTATAACTTAAGCGTCTATGGATTTGAACCGGCACACGGCTAACATTAAGCAAATTATCAGGAAAAATAAAAAGTAAGTATAAGTATAAAAGTATTATCAAAAGGTTTTTAAAATTTTATATATTTACTTGTGTTCTCAGCTATATGAAATAAAATAAAGATAAATATTAATATTTTTTTTTACACTTTCAAATGGAATAAAAATATACGCGTAACGTATAAACAAAAAAAACGTATTTTGCAGGCTTGCACTGTACATTTTTAATTTTCCAACAATCACCGCAATGCAGCATTGAATTACGATCTCTAAATCCGTTTATACAGTCTATAAAATGAAGTCCACCGCGAGTCTTGCAATTACACCAATTAATTTGAAACCGACCAACGGGTTACTGTCTCCCGACATTAGATAAAACTTTATTAATATATAAAATATTTGTTAATTACTTACCAAAACATTATTTTTCAGCTACACGCTATACCCCGCACATAGCAGGATAGGCAGAGAGAACTTGGCCTCCGTTCCCCACTTTCCGCTGAATCCTGGAGGCATTGCGTGTTGAGTGGCGGAACTGAACGCCGCGCTTTTCCTCGTAGTTTTTTTTAAACTATATTTTATTTATATTTAACAAAAGATTATCTCTAGTATTCTTTCAAAAAGAGTACACTCGTTTCATACTAAATGCTTAACCTTTTGCAAAAAATCTGGAAGTTCCAATATGAAATGACAATATCCTGCATGTTCACATCAAAAGCNATAACGGAACAAACAAAAAAAAAGAGATTTAGCAGGCTTGCACAAATTTTTAATTTTCCAACAATCACCGCAATGCAGCATTGAATTACGATCTCTAAATCCGTTTATACAGTCTATAAAATAAAGTCCACCGCGAGTCTTGCAATTACACCAATTAATTTGAAACCGACCAACGGGTTACCGTCTCCGGACATTAGATAAAACTTTATTAATATATAAAATATTTGTTAATTACTTACCAAAACATTATTTTTTAGCTACACGCTGTATCCCGCATATAGAAGGGTAGGCAGAGAGAACTTGGCCTCCGTTCCCGACTTTCCGTTGAATCCTGGAGGCATTGCGTGTTGAGTGGCGGAACTGAACGCCGCGCTTTTCCTCGTAGTTTTTTTTAAACTATATTTTATTTATATTTAACAAAAGATTATCTCTAGTATTCTTTCAAAAAGAGTACACTCGTTTCATACTAAATGCTTAACCTTTTGCAAAAAATCTGGAAGTTCCAATATGAAATGACAATATCCTGCATGTTCACATCAAAAGCTGCGTCGGGTTAAAAATCAAAGTTAGACCTGTAGCCTTTTTGCCGGGCGCTGTCTGTCTGTCGGTCACATCTATATTTTTGTTTTGCATTCGACTGCTGCAATTTTTTACCTGTTCCCGTTACATATTTTCTACGGCACTCGTGTGTTTTAGTTTCTAAAAAAGTTAAGTTTGGAGGCACAGTTATTTAAAATTGTTATGAAACTTATATACTGAAATTTTATGTAAATAACTAGAATAAAATAGAATTTAAATATATTGAAATATTTCTTTTAATTAACACTAATATTATAAAATATCTACTAGTTAATAGTACCTAGTAGTAATTAAATATACTAATTAGGTCGTCATACACCTACATCGTCTTTCTTTGTTTTTAGTATTTCTGACTGTAGACAATCCCGCCTATAGCAGGATAGACAGAGGGAACCCAGTGACATTTAAAGCACTCTGTTTCATACTTTCATCCCTCTAATGGAAATTGAGCCCACAACCGTGACGTTTACAACCAAACGCTGCACTGCTGCACCATCACGACCACATATAATAATAGTAAGTATATAAGACAAGAATAATTATTAATTATTAATCATGCGAAGTATGGTAGAAGCTAATGCATTTCATTCTATTACAGGGCGCCCCGAGCCGCGTTAATTGCGAAACTTACAACTGTCACCGAGCTCCGTCTAAAGTTTCCAATTATTTTAATTACAGTGCATTTTCAACATAACCTATTTACTAAGGAAGTGACTGACGAGGCCAGCATGTGATATTGTTGTAGGTGTAGAACAAGCTCGTTAGTGTATGGCGTCATTTTAATTTCTAAGACATTTCGGTGGCAGTGAAGGATAGTAGAGCTGATATATATTCAAAATTCAAAATATTCTTTATTCAAATAGGCAATTATTATAAGCACTTTGTTTAATTAAACGGTTTTTTTTTATAATTATGGGACATATTCTTAATTTTCCACACATTTTAAGGATATAGTATGATTTTCTCTATCATAGGTGAACGCGCAGATTATTTTGCGCCTGACGGTGTAAAATCGGACCACTAAAAATATACAATACTACATAAAGTGAAAAAATAGCGATGCCATGCAATGCCTTGACAATTTGGCGGAATTCAGGGGAACGTAGTGTCATAGCACTATGTTTCCTCTGCCTATCCTGCAATACGCGAGATGCAGCGTGAAGCTGAGCAGTAAGTACCATCCAATAGCTTCATTATCTTTAAATACCTTACAAAATAAATATTACATATTTATTATATAACTGAACCTGCAACCATTGCATCTCGTCATCAGCCTCAACTGTACCAAAGATACGATTAAAATGGTAATTCCGTTTAACGACTAATTTAATCAGCGATAGCAACGACAAAGTTACAGTCAAGCAAAGTAATAGCTTCGACAATTAACTACGATCTAGAACTAGGGCGTGAATGGTCGCAGTAGATTAGAGGCTGAATAACGAAATGCCTTTGTCTCTACAGTCTACACGTCATGCGGCGGAACGTCCACAGAAATGGCGCGAAAAAATGACAGCCGCTTTTCAGCTTTTTATAACAAATTCTGGTTTATTTTTAAGCTTGTATTTTTTTGTGTACCATTCTTAGATATAAATTATAATTTATCAGGAGCATAACAATATAGATAAGCCTACTAAAATAATTGATCTATTTTTATTTAATATGTACACTTAAATAATATTAAATAAATATTCCAATTATTAAAGCGGGCGAAGCCACGGGCCTCGGGCGACGTGGCCGCAAGTACATAATGTATAACGTTTTATATTTTTTTGTTATTATAATTATTATAAATATAAATTAAGTGAAGCCGACGTTGGGGAATTGAATTATTTTCATTTCCACAATCTTTTAACAAATGAAGAACGGAGCTTCTTAACACCAGATTCCCTTCTTCTACTCTCAATATGCATAGAATACAACTGGAAGCTATTTTTTGTATAAAATATTATACACAACTAAAATGAGAACTAAAATATTCCAAAATATACCCCTCCGTTGACAAAAGATAGATTAGCGAAGACACGCCGAGCCGTGGTTTTAATAATTCAACAACTTTTCGTCCTTCTCGCCCTTATTGCTCGGAACATTGAAAATATTGTATTTTTTCATTCTCCTGACAAATATAGTGACGTGTTCGGACATAATAATTTGTCCTTTTACCTTATTTTGTAGGTCTATGTAGGGACGAGCAGCATTTCTAATATAGTAGGGTTGAGATTTATAGATATTAAAAATAGAAAACGTATAAAAAATGTTTACTAACTTCTACGGCTTCCAAGATGGGCAAGTTCGAGTCTGCCTCCCCTACTCCTGCGGGATACAGACTGAAGCTGAAAAAAATGAGAATAAACATTCCAAAAAAAAAACAAAGAGAGCATATAACATTATTGTTCAGAAGAGGATATAAATACATTCATACCGTGAGACGGTCGTATCCCGTTCACCGGACGGAGGCCCGCTGGCGCCGGCGCTACACTCACCGGGCAATGGAGCGTGAACGCGTGAACTTGTTTGACGTTTGAATCATAACGTTAACTATATATGTACATATATACATATGTAACTATATAAGTGTGTGATTGCTTTTTTTTAGTCGGGATCGAACCTACAACTAATCGGTTTAATTTTACATTTTGTGCCCCTGGCCTCTATTAATATACAAATTATTTATTATTGACATTAAAAAATTAACAAGCTTTTCCATTGTCAATGAGCAACATTAGAAAAAAATATTTCATTTATGATGTAAATGATATCTGACGTATAATTTCTCACTTGTCCAATCTCAATAAGGTGAAGTACTGAACTCGTAAGTACTACTTCATATACCTACTTAAAAAACCAAAAAAAAAAAATCAAAATCAATTTTCAAACACCACCCCA
>JAKRZM010000117.1:255347-300374 GCA_036379175.1 Heliconius cydno galanthus
CGTTGGGTGGTTTAGAAGAAGAAGAGTTAGAAACAACAGACAGACACGAAAAGCGACTTTGTTTTATAAGATATAGGATATACAAATTATTTATTATTGACATTAAAAAGACTTATATGAAAATTAACAAGCTTTTCCATTATCAATGAGCAACGTTAGAAAAAATATTTATGATGTAAATGATATCTGACGTAAAATTTCTCACTTGTCCGAAAATAAGGTGAAGTACTGAACTCAACATACGAGTACTACTTCATGTACCTACTTATAAAACCAAAAAAAATCTAAATCAATTTTCCAACACAACCACCCCAAAACTAAACTACTCAAAAAACAAAGAATAAAGACAGACACCCCCACACACTATCTACATAATAATAATAAAACATAGAAAACATAAAACAATGTATTCCCATAATATACGGGCGTGGGCCGGAGCCCCGGACGGAGGCTCTACGGCGCCGCACTTGCCACTCAATCGAGCGTGAGGCGCTAACCGTTTGCCTACTCCTACCTCCTACTCCTGTCTGATGCTTACGTGATGTATTGAGGTAGTTATGTTGGAATTGTGTTGTTTTTCTTGTTTTTATTAGTTTTAAAAAATGTTTCTAATAGCAAGGTAGACAGAGGAAAGTTAGTGTTAAGACATTAAGCCTTAAAAGACTTAAATAGCCCCTAAATAAAAACTGATTAAAAAAAAAAGACATTAAGTTCTCGTATTCGTAACCGTAGTCGTAGGCAGAGGGAATCTGGTGGTAAGACACTCCGTTCTGCATACCCCTCCCAACTTTCGATACTTTATGTGTTGAATGAAGGAGCTTAACGCCACGCTTAGCCCTGTTAAGAGAGTGAGGCAGAGTGGAATTTAGCCCCCCACATATTCTATTTTATAGGCAAAAGCTATGCCGCTGTACCACGACTATTTTCGCATAATTTTTGGAAAAGCTAATATTTGGGGTTCATGGGTAATTTTCTTTGACTGTATTAGCATGATGGAAATCGGTTTAATAATGACTCGGGTAGTGAGTTTTTTTTATTTCTTAGCTTATTTTCTCTCTACAGATGTACTTTTGAAATTTCTGTAAAGTCAAATGTCAAACTTACATTTTAAGATAACAAAAGGAGTATCTTATGCCTAAATATATTCCGTTGTTCATTTTCTGTAATAAGATACGAAAAAAAACATATTTATTATTAACACAGCCCCGTACGTGACAGCGTTCTTGATATCCAACACTCAAACTATGTCTAATGCCACTTTGTTCGTGTTTAGTTTGGACAAATATTTTATTTTACGTAATACTAGCGACTCCTCGCGGCTTCGCCCGCTTAAATTACACAATTATTTGTTGACTAAACTTAATTACTTCTATTATATTTACTAACCTGAATTACTTTAGTGTTTTAATAGGATTATTATTTTAAAAGCATTTTATATTGGAAACTGAGGTATCTTGTAGCAATTTTGTCAAACAGAATAAATTATTTACAAATCGATTTTAGTCGGTACCTACAAGAAGTAAGCCATTTCCGAGATTAGCGTGCACAAGTACACAAGGAAACAGACAAATCGACAAACAGATAAATATTTTAAAAATAATTTTCAATTTTTAAAGTTGTATTACACGGGTGCATGTCTCCAATAATAGTTTTTCTCATATGTTTCCCATGTACAGACACCGATCAGTTTCAATTTTATTATATATATAGATGTAGATTTATCACGTTTTCCTTTAAGCCTCTTGTTCGGATAGGATATTTATTCTATTCGTTGTACCTATTTATAGATCTCTTACAATATCATATGATAGCAAATGACGTATTCTTCCGTAACCCTTCGTGGCGCAGCGACATGGCCACCGACTGTGAACGAGACCAGTTGTGGGTTCGATTTCTCTTGAGGGTAAGCATTTTTTCATTTCCTCGCTCTCACATCAAAATTAAGCAGGGCGTGGGAAACTGTGTATCTTGAACTCTTGATAGTGTCTGACAGCATGGAGTGGGCTCTGTCGGCACTTTTAGGAGGCTCAACACCATGTGGTGGCACAACTATGCATCTAAACTAATATTATAAAGTTAAAGAGTTTGTTTTATCGCGGTAACCTCAGGAACAAGTGTACGAAACGATATGATGTTCTATACCTGTAGGCAATATGCCTTTCTTTTACGTTGTATCCCACACATAGCAGATAGGCAAAGGGAACCTAGGAACCTAGTTTTAAGACATTTCGTCCAGTATAATATAAATATAATATACTCGTAAATTGGCCCATTTTACAAATTTCGTTTATTATAAAAGTTTTCAATTAGTTGAGTGCCACGGATTTCAACGTCAAACATATTTTTCATAAAAAAATATAGGTTTAATTAATTCCTGTGAAGCCTTTTTACTTGTTTTATTGTTGGAAATTATTTTACATCGATATTATTAAAAGAAGCATCTAAATCATATAATTTTCTGGTGAATATTTTCTCTACGTTTATTTTCTAGCTCTTGTTTTTAGTCTTTTTTTTAAATTTCAAGGTCAACAAATACAGAGCGAAGTTAGTGTTAAAACACTCAACCGAACTCACTTCTCAGTACCGAAACCTAACCTGACACTTAATCAAATTATTCTCCTCTTTACGTGATATTTGAACCCGCTCTCATCGCGTATAAAATAAGACATTCATAACTGTGCCACTGAGAAATGTCTCTAAACATCACCAAATAGCCGACAATAAATAAACACTCAGATATGAAACCACAACTCCCCAACACATCGCTTATCTGTAAAAGTTTGTTTGTACATCTATTTCTCAGGAACTCGAGACACGAACAATGCGCGGTGTTTAGAAACACACAATGACTCGTCTTTATACAAAGTGTGACGCGACCGCAATTCCAAAGTTCCCGTTCATTTGATGAAATGAAAACGTGGCGCGGCTTGAAGCCTGAAGGATCGCTTAATAAGGGTTTATTAAGCGATCCTTCAGCTTAATAATTAATTGGTGCCGTTGTGGTTCAGTGTTGTGTATGCGGTGATTGTGGATTCGATTCATATGAAAATGTTTATAATTTCACCTTGTAACCTGTATTAGATATAGCAGAGGGAATTTATAGAGAGATAGTCCCTACGTTACCCTCTTTCCGCCCAATTTTCGAGACATTATTTTATATGTGGCGGATCTCAACGTCGTGCTTTGATTTGTTACCAGATGAGAATCGAACCCATAACTGCCTGTCAGCACGACAACAGCCTTGAGAATTGTTTAAAATACTTTTTTTTAAATCCTTTCAATAAGCGCGATTAACAATGACTTTGATTGGCAAATATAGGAACAAACTTTACAAAGGAGGAGACATGAGAAGTAAAAAAGAATAGTTAAGAAGGATTCTTCCTACTTAATTTTAGATTTTAACAAAAGTTTCACAGTTCATCTTATTTAATCATTCACTATTGGACATTAATTTTATTTGAATAAAACTCTAATAGAAATTTAAAGAATATGTATTTTTAACTTGAAGTACGTGTAACACAAAACAGTGTAAATAATGAAAACCTACAGTGTAGACAAGTGACAGATTTACCACCAGGCTGACAGTTTACAATTTATTTAGACATTTCGCTCATTTTCCCCTTTTCCACCTATTTTTGATATAATTCTTAGAAAATTAATAAAGAGGTGATATATTACTTGCTGATACGTTGCCTGCTGTACGGGGTACAGCGTGACGCTAAAACAAAACACATCCTAAACTATTCTCCCTTCGCGGCGTCACAGACCAACTGACTAACTGTAACCGCGAAGGTTGTGGATTCGACTAAAATATATAATTTCGTTTTCTCGCTCTGTTAATATGACAAAGCGCAGCGTTAAGTTCTGCTGCTCAACGTGCTATGCAATATACTTTCCCTTTGCCCGTACGGCAAAAAAAGCTTTAAAACTGCTTTTTTTCACCTAAAACCTCAAAAAACCTTACAATATCAATACAATACGGTTCACCATGAATAGGATCTGTACACACAATACACTTCACTACCGTACAGTAGTTTTCACTTCATTAAATCAAGAGCTCAAAGCGAGCTTGAATCACAGTGTTCAAACACTCGTACAGTTTCCATTGTTCGCGAACTCCGCGGGAAATAGGTTCTATACCCATTGACATTCACACGTGGTTGTGCATGTATGATGCATGCATAATTTGTGATTTGAATCGGCTACTGTATTGCATATAATATAGTTCATATTATATGAAAATATATTATTCTAGCGACCCGTTTGCGACTTCGTCCGCTTGAGCTACACAATTATTGATTTACTAACCTCGACAGTTATGTTTTCTTTCAACATTGTCATTTCAAGGACAATATCTATACATTAAAAAACAAAAATTCGGCCGATAAAACTGTTATTTTCCAGCAATTTACAAAATATTTTTCAATTTCATACTTCACACTCATCAACTTTTTTATTTAAGAACGTAATAAATAAATAAGTACATAAGTAAAACAGCACTAAACGTTAAGGGAAATTTGCCAATATATACGTGTAATTATGAAAACTGTGTTTAAATCATTTAAGCCGTTTCTGAGATGTTTTTAATCTCAGTTTTTAATCTCTCTCTGAATCTCTGATAGTCTTTTTTTTTCAAATTCACGCTGTATCCTGCATTTAACAGGGGGGACAGAGGGAGCCTAGTGATAAAACACTCCGCTCCCCAGTTACCGCCGAATTCTGAATTATTTGCATATTAATAATTTCATTCGAGGCCGTTACAGCGCAACGACTCAACGACTAACTGGTAGATTGATTGATTTCTCGGTATATGGCGACTAACTGGTAACGCGACGGTTGTGGTTTCGATTTCCACTCGATTGAAGGAACACCGGTCTGGTAACAAGATAAAGCAACACACAACGTCTTGAATATTTGACATGAAAGAGTGTCTCATCCCTACGTTCCGGATTGCGGGTAGGAGGTGAAAGAGTGAACATCGGTTTTGTTATCTCCATCCAATATTGTTTTTTATTGTTCTTAAAAATCAGTTTTNTTAACAAGTAAACAACGACTTAAAGAATAGTCTCTTCTCAATAGTATTTTTTTGATAGTCAAATAACATATTAGCATACATAAAAATATCACACAGATTATAAACAAGATTCTTGTTAAACAATTTAACTCCAAATTACATGATTATACTCTTACATACGTCGTACTATATATACGTATGTACAAGGTACGTTAAAAATCTTTCTTCTTAATTATAACATTATTAACATATAATAACTAATAAAACATTTTCATCATTTATTTTTGTGTATTTGTTCATAGAATATATTTTAAGTGCACACTAACTTTATAAATCTATTTATCTAATCTTTTTAGATATATTTAAAATATCTATTAAATATACATTTGGCGACTATCAATTGAACTAATTTTCTATTTGGCAAGCTTGTTTCTATATAATATTCAACTCTATATAATGTATTATTGAATAAAAATCGTCCCATACACACTCAATAAAAATTTAAAATATATTGCACAATATATGATTACTATTTAATATCAAAAACACACCATTCAATGTCATTGCACAATATTCCATATTAAGTGTGTATTGGACCATTTAAGTTTTTTTGTGTTACAATATTGCACAGATTCAAAATAGTAAAAAGACATATTGCACAGACAATACAATGTAAAAGTTCTCAGATATAGACTGCCATACTAATCAGATAACAAACCCATAATTATAGCGTTGTGGTCATTTCGACTGTACCTATTAAATATTATACTACCCTCTATTATCTATTTAACTTAAGGCTTAACTTCTTTCTTTTCCTCACCCTGTATATAGTAATAATTAACGAATCGAACACCCTGTGTAATTTGTGCACATTCGTTGGTGAAATGGCATGCGAATAGCAGCATGTTCCTCGGTTTGACTCTCCAGGCGAATCTCATGAACATAAGAGAATATAGCGACAAGGCTGAAACAAAAATATTCTTATGATATAAGATGCTATAAAAAAACAGTATAAAGATATGTATTATGTAAAGGTATGTATTTATGTCTGCATGTATGTATGTATTTATGTATTTATATATGAATAATAGCGTATGTTTATATGTTAGATATAACAAATTACAAAATATATTTTTGCAAAGTTAACCGCCACCAATTATTTCGTACTATTAGTTTTTGTTAAAAAAAAAATGTTGCCTGTAAGAAATCACTTATAGTGATAAGGCCGCCTATGCACTGTATTTAAATTACAAATTTAATTGTATTTTCTTTGTGCAATAAAGTGTTTATAAATATAAATAAAAAAAAGATTGAAAAAATGGACACAGCAGGATTATAACCTGCATCTCTTATTAATAAATTAATAACAACAAATAAAACAATAAAATGTAACTTATTTATATCTATATTTTATAATACAATTAGACTACAAATTTAATTTTATAAATATTTTATGATAAATAAATCTTTTATACTTCGATAAAGATATAATACATCAAAATAGAGTAATATGTAAGATTTATAAATATTTAATACAAATAAAACAAATATGATGAATATGATCACTCTCTCTGACTCTCGTAACAAGACAAAGCGACGCAAAGTGGGGAACAGAGTGTCTTCATATTAGGTTCCTTCTGCGAGATACAGCATGAAACTAAAAATTTGTAGTTTTTTCCTGTTTTTCTCAAGATTTAACTAATTAAATATAAAATGTTATAAATAACAATCACTCATCGTTATCTAATGGACCATAACGATAAGTTATTTTTTTATATTGAATTAGACCTCTATTAAAGATTAAAGGTCAAAAAAGTTTAGGCAACCAAAAATATGATATTATTTTAAATTAATAACTTTCAGTCACACTCCAATCCCAACTCATCTCCCAATTTTCGAAATATGACGCGTTGTCTTGATGATTTCTGGGAACAAGACAAACGGTGGCGGTCAACGCCACCCTCCCCCACAAGCAAGAGCAAAAAGGAAATAAAACATTCCCCGGAGCGAGAATCAAACCCACAACCCTCGCGTTACTCAGTTAATACCTTCGAAAATATAAGAGCTGGCCCCATTTAATTTAATTATTTCAAGTGAGAATCACTGAAAACGGAATGGAGATAGCATTCACTGTTATCTTATTGAAGCGTGGATCTCATATCGTTTATCTTCGAACACTTGTTAGCGCCGGTTTTTATCTGGAGAGGCTTTATGCTGTTGCTTTTGATTTCGCAACGGAATTTTTTACTGTACGTTGATATTTTTCATGTTACTTTTCAATAAGAACGTTTACTATTAAAAGTGAGGCCAGTCCCGACAGGTTTTGGGTTCGATTCGCACTCGAGCTTTTCTTTCTCGCTCTGGTAACGAAGCAAAGTGGGGATTTGTGTTCCGCCACTCAGCACGCAATGCCTCCTCCAGAGTTCCATAGAAAGTTGGAATCGAAAGTGTCTTAAAGGAACGGATTGTTTTAACACTAGGTCCCCAAGGTAATAAGAAGAAGAGGTAATAAGATTTATATCTCTGAACTACGAACGTAAAAGTCACCGAATATATAAAAAAACACAATTAAAATATTTAATTAGCCTTAAGTCACGCTTCGACGACTCCGATATTAAATTGCTCATCGAATGAGACAATACGTAATTACAATATTCGATTTAAAAAATGTTTAATTTCCCACAGAGGATTTTAATGGAACTGGGAAAATAAGCCAGCCACTTTCCAATTTACTAAAAATAATTTTACTGTCACACGTAAAGATACCGATTAATATTTAAGTGCCATTAAGTCTATGTATTAAAGTTATTTTGAGGCCGTCGTTACGCAGGAGCAGAAGCGTGTGATTATAAACGTGCCTGGTCGTGGGTTCGATTCCTACTCGAGGAAATGATATAATAAATATTTTCACTCTGGTAATAAAGCAAAATATGTTATGTAGTTTCGAAATTTGAACGGAAAATGGGGAACAGAATATTTTTTTAATTAGGTTTATTAATTTCTCTTTGCCTAACCTGCTATACAATTTTGACAACTTTAAAGACTAATTATTCCATAAATAAACTGAATGTTTCTCTAAGTGTAAGTACTCACAATATCGAGTATTTTCAAGAACATTTTACTTTTTTACTCTGTTATTACATATTTATCTTATTTATCTTTACTATAACTAAATCAAGACACTCATATAAAGTGCTAAAAGCTATAAAAATAAAATCTAAAACTCTTTTATTTATTGCTAAGCGTTATTGTCAGATAAGATTATGAAGTAAAAAAATTTCAAAGAATAATTGGGAAAGCTTTGGCCAGGTGCAAATAAAATAATTTATATATTAATATATCTCTTATCGTAAGAGAGAGAATAAGGGCCATCTAATTGAAAACACAACGCTTGGGGGTTCGATTCCCACTCGAGGAAATTTATCGTTTACTTTTTTCCGCTCTGATAACAAAACAAAATGCTGCGTTGCGTTACGCTACTTAAACGGTTGGGGTGAACTGTTCCCTGTCTACTTTGCTATTAGCGGGATAACACAGGTTCCCTCTGCCTACCTGGGAAGGGTAAAGACAGTACTCTAGATTCAATATGTATACTCTTCTGTTCTTCGAAATACAGCGTGAAGTTGAAAAAACGTGTATGTTAGACAATGTTCATTTACAAAAATATCTTCAAAATGTATTTATCTGGCTGATTTATTTAAATTTTGCCTTAAAAATAATTAGTCTGTTATCACAATTATAACTAGTATCTATGTACAATATAAATAAATAAATTGCACAATCAATCTATTCAAGGCATTACATAATATTAAATGTAAGGTGACCTCAAATTATTAATTGATATATACTTTTTGCAAATCTCTTAGACATTGTGTTGAGTTAAGAGGTCCATACCGAGCTCTATGTTGTTACCAAAGAGAGGAAATGAAAATAATTAATTCCAATGAGTGGGAATCTAACCGCTGTATCTACAATCAGCCACTGTGCCGCTACACCAAGATGGCCTCATAGTTTTTTTATTTTGAGGCTAGATGGGGCACCGAGGTACAAGCGTGCGTCAACGCAACAGATTGTGCGTTTGATTTCCATACCAGAAAAATATGAAATATTGAATATTTTCATTTCCTCATTCTGGTAAAGAGTTGAATTCCACAAGTCAATATGCAATGACTCAGGAATTCAGCGGACTGGCAGTCAGTTGCTGTGCCCTATGTAACAATTTACATAAGAAACAAACTATCAATTTATGAATTCACTGTACCAAAGCCTATCTATGATATTCCTATTGGGCCAGTACCTCGGACTTGTGACCTAAATGTAAGTCAGATAAAAGATTAAAAAAATATATTTGTTATACCTTTTGCTTCATACTATGACTGTATAATAATTAACTATAAGACTATTCCTGGTCAGTTTGTTCATGAGTTTGAAATTGTTATTAAATAACATAGTTAAAAATGATTAATGTTTTCTTTAGGACATTCTGTGGAATTGTAAGTTAACACAATATGTACATGTTTATTAAACATTGTCTGTAGATATATCAGATATTGTATTGGCAAAGCAATGTCTTAAAACAAGTATTGAAAAATCATTTAAATGATAAATTTTTACTAAAGTTCATCTTGCATAATCATTATTGTTCTTTCAGTGACCACAAACCATGTCTCTAGTCCATCTTTAGACTTTTTGTTTACTGCATCAAAAAATCTATAAATCTATATCTTCAAATTAAATAAACTAAAAAACCTTGGTAACGGAACTAGAATGATAGTAATTCATTCCTCGGAGTTGAGTTTGAATCCTACAATGTCTACTGTGAAAACACTGAGCTGACACTGGATAAATATTTATCTAAAAAACATTTATGATGTATATAGTAGTTTAAATATATATACTGAATTGTGTCTTTATCATACCAACAGTCATTTTGCCACTAATAAAGCTAGGATCCTTCTTGGTGTCAGCAATGGCGGCCAATGGTATTCCCCAATTTGCTACAGGACCCCAGAAATGGGTGCTGAAATATAAAAAATATTAAAAAGTAATTAAAATATAATTAAATAAATTTAAATTAAGAGATTACTCTTATTAATTATAATGTAAGTTTTTAATTAAAATAAATTACCTCATTAAATATTCTCTAAATTCTTTGCTTTTCAGCTGATCAATTAATTTCTTTGCTAGTGCACTCATTTTGCTGTAATAAAAAACATATAAAAATTGCATTTTAAATATTGTTTACCTTAACACAATAAAAAATGATAATAATTAGATTATAACACTCAAAAATGAAGTTTATGAATATATAACAAAAACCATGATTATATAACAAGTAAATAAACTAAAATATAAGCTATATTCTTAATCTACATGCCGACTAGAACTCATACATTTTAATTTCTATGCATATTATTACGTGTTCACTTTTTCAATAGATGTCAAGGTTGAGACCTTCTTCATGGTTATTTCAAATAAAGATGAATGGAAAGTTATTTCTAAAACATCATTTTGATACCTTTTAAATTTATTATTGCGTTATCAGTGAGAAAACACGTCTTTAATAATATTTTAGAGGAAATCTACACGAATTCCTCCTCAAGTTTAAAAGCGCTATAGCTGTCACTGTCAGTACAATGTCAACTGATAATTGATAAGGGCTCGTTCGGAAAGTATGACAAACAAAATTATGACAATAAAATATATAATTAAGACTAATATGTAAAATTACTATTTTTAAAATATTTATTATTTTTGAGTATTAAATTAATCATTTAACTAAAATATTTTTTAACAGATTTTCTTATTTCATGTTACTATTGGTAAAATCGTATTAATGTTCCGTTAATATCATGAAATTAATAATACTAAAATATGATAAAAAATATACACTGACCTTAAGCTGCAAACAGTCATAGTGACAACATTGAAACCATCCAAATTTCTATTTCCTACAATAAAATAAATAAAAACATGTTAAATTTAAAAAAATAACTGGAAATCTTGCCATCCGACCAAACAAAAATGAATTTAGTAAAGACAGCAATAATATTATATTTGATTATTTACATAACTTTATATGTTGGTTTAATTGGAGTCTTAGTTTACGTACGCCACAATATTATGTCGGAGCACAAGTAAGTGACCATTCTCCATATAATAAATGTAAAAATTATAAAGTTATAGCTAGTTTTAGATATTAAGAATTCTATTCAATAAATAAGTAATATCTCTTTTTTTCTTAGAAAATATAAGTTAAACTATCATCCTAGCCATAATATTTATATATTCTTTATAAATTTTCTAGTATACCAGAACACATGTATGAAAGAAACGATTAAATAAAACAACATTACTACTACTCACGTGGGATTTATTAAGAAAAATATATAAAAAGGCACTTGAAAATGGACGGCTTTGAAGACCTTTGGAATGTTACATTTAAGTCATATTACCTATAGACGTACAATCTATAATCTAATATAATACAAATCTATACTACAGGTATAAGAATACAATATTTTTTTAATTCCTTTAATGGTCCAGAAACTGTCTAAGTAAAATAATGTTTTATTAAATTAAAATATGTAAAATATAGATCTTTTATAAAAAGTTAAATATATATTAAAAATAACAAATTTAAAAAATGAGATTACAAACTGAAAAGAAAATAATTATATTACTTATAGTAAGTAGCCCTAAATGCAAAAAGTGATTACACTACATAAATGCAGAATTAATAGAATATATATGAAACATTAAATATAAGAAATATTCATATTCTTTAAGCAATTAATTTGCATATCATTTTATTGAAACTGCAGTCCAAAATGGAGTAAAGTTCAAACTTTACTAAATTTTGTACTACAGATAGATAAAATAAAGAGTACTAAAATGTAAATTTTTATTAGTTACCTTAATAGTTGAAAACCTTACCTTAATAGTTAAAAGATAATAGTTTCAACTAAAGTAAAAAAGTTTTTAATTTGTACTAGGTAAACTATTAAGAAAATGTGCTGACACTATTATAAGCATTTTATAACAAAAAACTTTATAAAAGAAAATATAATAAAATTATCAGATTTCTCCATCTTTGTGCTATTGCTTAAAAACTATGAACTACCCAGAACAAGTTTTTTTTTATTTATCAAGTAAAAAATGCGTACAGTAAGGTCAACCAGTCATAACCCCCATGAGGTTTCCAAATAATTTTTACTTTTGATTATTTCCTTATCGAGTGTACAATACGCAAAAGTTTAGAAAGTTCTAACTTCAGAGCGGTCACTTTTCGTCGACCTTGCTGAACATCATTTACGACACAAGTTAAATGGATTTAAAGAGGGTCGACAGTGTGTGAGGTTGCACAACAAGGGACATTTCGTTACATCACATTAAAACTATAATATTTAAAGTACAAAAACAAGATGTTCGTTTTTTTTTCTATGTATAAAAATTGCAAAATATGTGATGTCATTAAATAGGAGGTGACAAACATGACCAGCTGTACTAAGGGGTCATAAAATTATAAAAATCTTGTGACATAATTTACAGATTTCCTTAAATAGAACGCGTAACACTTATTTATTTTGAATGATAGCACTTACGGTACCTAATATTAATATCGAGATTCATTAAAAAAATATTAATAAGGTATATACTGAACATATTAACTATAATAAAAATAAGAAAAATGTTGTATCCACACTTTACAACTTACATTACAATATTATATCAAAAAATATAAAAATAATATAATTATAACATATGAGATTCATAATATAAAAGATAATTTGAAATTATTTAGTATTGCCATATTTATCTATTAAAATTAACATTCAATACTTTTTGGTGATGTTCTTTATAGATACATATTATAAAAATGATGAAATACGATATTTTTTTAATCTTATTTAACAAACTGAATTACTAGTAAAAAAATAATATATTATAGTAAACCTTGAAATGTTTTTTTCAATGGTTTTTCATATAAATTGTTTGTAATGTTTTTGAGATATCCTTTCTAGAAATATATGTTAAGCATATTTTTCCATACTACATTACATGTCCCATTTTTCATTTTGTATATTCTTGTTCTTGTAATTTTAGCGCAGATATTCAGTAATATTTCAATCATACTTTTCTTAATTTATTTTAATCTTTTACATTAAAATACCATCTTGACACCAAACAAAAACTTGAAACCATCCGAAAACAAACACAAACATTTTAAGGTAAACCAAAAATTACCATATTTTACCTAATTTTCCATAAAAACGTCAACAATATGGCCAACATGACAAAACTAACTTGTATATTACTAGCACCTGCCAACCTACATTTAAACATATCAATTCTCGTCACTTTATCCTCTATTATGTTTTGGAATTCCGCTTCAACTATTTGGCCGTCATAGTATGTTATGGGGTCCTCAAATGGGTACTCAAATCCTTGGAGGCATTCGCATTTATAACCGCCGGTGTCGAACCCGCGACCTTGTATTGGTACACACTGCAAAAAACATACGAAATAAGTGGAAAGAAATAGGAAATATTTTTTACTTACGCAAATTGAACCTAGTGTTAAAACTCATTTTTTGAGACCGCTTTGTCTTGTCATAGAGTGACGATTTTCGAAAAAAAAACCTTTCTCCAAGTGAGAATCAAACCCACAACCGTCGTGTTTTCAGTTGTACGACGTACGCCACCAGGAAACACAAGGTAATAATAAAATCAGAAGCAATTTATTATTAATACATAAAGTAATTTAGTCAAAGTTAATGGGATATAAATTTTGCTTAAAAATCGAAATTTCTTAGTTGAACTTTAGATATTTCATAATTATGAAGTAATTATCCCACATTCAGTCAGAATGTGTCTTACTGGGGGCGGAGTATCTTTACACTAGGTTCCTCAGTTCCCTTTGCAAACCCTGCTGTAAAACTAATAAAATATACAGCAATAACTTACATAGGAGGAACTTCTATCACACTTATCAGTGCCTTTGAAAGCATTAGGCACATAATACTTGTCCGGACACTGGTTTATATCTAAGGACATTAATGCCATTGTCACTGCCACAACACCCCTGAAAATACAAATAAAATTGAGTATATAAAATTTAAGATAATTTAAGACAAGTAGAAATATTGATACATACTTTAAAAAATATATTTAGAAACATACAAAATTTTTGCACATAACAGGATTCAAACCCTCGTCTCTAAGAAACCATTGAAACTTTTGCCACATTCTTATCAATCAAGATACCTTGATAAGAACATATGGCTTAGTGATTAGAGCACTTACATGATGGAACTACATTCAAATTTGAATACTTTTTTTTAAATATTTTTTGTCACTTTAAAACAAAACTCAAACTCACTTAAACTCCAATTTAACTTTAACATTATCCCAACCAAAGAATGGTGCAGCATAAGTAATAACCCATTGTTTTAGACTACCGCTACAATCATAATAAGGCTGAGTCCAATGTCCGTGGTGTAAGTTAGCAGCTTTATAAAATGTTGGATATCTCTCGTATTGTTTCAAATATTTCCCCATTTCATCGTCACGTATTTTCATTTTGAGAAAGAATTTCTCTAGGCTGTCGAAATTGGTAGACCATCTTTGTTTTAGGAATTGGAACCACGGCTTGTTTGTGTATACATCCTCTGTAAGTATATAATGAATATGTAATATCTAATCTTATTCCGTTTCTGAGGCTGTTGGCATTGGCACAAGGATGCTACTATAAGCACGATGGTTGTGGGTTCGATTCCCACTCGAAGGATTGATATATTTTATATTTTAATTTCTTCTCTCTGGTAATGAGGTAAAGTGCAACGTTGAGTTCCACCACTCAACACGTAACGCCTCCAGAGTTCGACGGAAATGTCTTACTAGGGACAGAGTGTCGTAACACTAGGTGTCTAAATTTCTGTCTGCCTACCCTGCTGTGATGATTTAATTATTTTAAGCGTGTATTCTGCATGTAGTGGAAGAGACAGAGGGAACCTAATGTTAAGAGCTGCAAACCTTCCAATTTTTGAGATATTGCATGTTGAGTGGCGGAACTTAACACCGCACTTCGTGTTACTAATTCATTTTTTGTGGAGGTTATAGCCAAAATCAAATTATTTTCTTCAAAATAAGAAGTCACATGTTTCTTTTTTTGAACATCGAATAATTCACCACAAATTCAATTAAACTTTATGACTAACTGAGAAGAACCTACACAAGCTACAGTTTCTTTCTTTCGTTGACGCTGTACTACTGCGCTACAGTAAAGAAAACAAAATGGCGACATCTAAACATACAAAATGGCGACTAAAAATAAAAAAATATAACATACCTGTCTTATTAACTCTAGCCAGATCTTCCAATTTGAATTTACGCGTGTTCAACTCAGTTTTGTAGGCGAATGGCGCGAAAAACGTTCTGTTCGTAAACTTGTTTCTATCCCAATATGTGCCTGGAAAAAAAAACTTTAATAAAGCACATGATATTTGAATTATGGCATTATTAATATGTCTAAAATGTATGTTAAAAATAATGGGGTCCAATTTCACTTTTAAGATTTTCTTTAGAGTGGTTTCACTCCTTTAATTTTTAGTTTTGACATAATCAAAAATGGTTATCATATTCTATGGGATTTATAATTTTAAACTTTTTTAATCACTTTTGTTCTGAAGGTGTGATGTATCAAAAATATTATGCATAGTACTTATAAATTCTAATCTTAATATAAGGGACCTATTTAAAAAATGGGGAATCATGAAGAAATCAAATCATTCTCAATCTCAATCTTCTCAATCAAATCATTCAATTCAATCTCAAATCATTTTATACATAAATAATTATTCTCACCAGCGGACCAAACTTTAGAATCACCAAGTACTATAGCCAAAGTCTCTCCCAACATTTGATCCTCAGTTAGGGGTTTGTCTGCCACTCGAGTACCACTGAACACTTCTTTTGGATCTGACACCTAGAATTAATTTAACAACTTTTATAACATATACATTAAATTATCTAAACTAACATTAAACTTTAGCTTAATAGTTATTTTATATGAAACTTGCTAATCTCAGACTATTTGTTTCAATAGAAATGTTTGGAGTAGAGTTCCGCCGTGCAACACGCAATGCTACCAAAATTCGGCGGAATATTGAAGAATGAGGTCCCAGGTTCCCTCTGCCTATCCTGCTATGTGTGGGATACAGTGAGAAGCTGAAACAATTATTTCGAGGTTGCCCACTGTATCCACGGTTAAATGCCAATTTCATATAAAACTCATACTTATTTCCAAAGTCACAAAGTTACAGGTAAAATAATAATAATATACGGTAAACAATTACCTGTAAGAAAGCACTAATAAAATTAGCCAATCGCACCGCCATCTTGGCTTGATTTTCAAACTGCTCCTCTGCACCATACGCTATATCACCATTTAATATTAAATCTGAAGGGTTGTATCTGAAAAAATGTATATATTATTTATACTTAATTTATATATAAATATTTTGAATTCTGTTCTTTACTATACTTAACAGTTGCGTTAGATAATTAACAGTTGAGTTTCCCCTTGACCTATATATAATATGGAAAATACAAACCAAAGAATAAAGAAAGCGAGAAATAATTTAAAACTCGCAATAAATTATGTTACATATGGCATATTCAACTTCACACTGAATAGTGTGAAGTTGAATAACAACAAACTAATAAGTTGTACTTAGTTCAGACATGACAATGATGATAATCCATTCCCCACACCGAGATTAAACCTACACTCAGCTCATTCACTTCCTAGTGAGAAGTAAGATACAATAAAATATATTTATCTTCAGAGTCATAATTAAAAAATTTTATAATTATGTCATGTCAGCAATTTATTGATAGTCCATATTAATTCTATTTTTTTAATTTTATTCTTAAAATAAAGACTTCTTATTCTATTATAATTAATCTATTACTTACAAGCTACAATTATCAGGTTGTACACTCTTGATAAAATTGATGACTTCATATACATTTATTCTCTCAGTGTGTAAGGAGGCGGGTCCGCTGGTTGCATTTACATATTCGTAATATTTATCCGCATAAATGGCTCTTATGAATGGATGGGCCTTCTCCCATTGGACTGGCAGCTTTTGGATCCCTAAAATGTATTATTATTATTTAAGGATAGACTGAAGAAACCTGGGTACCTAAGGTAAACACACACTGTTCATCACTTTCAGCAGAATTCTCGAGCACTGTGTGTTGAATGGCGCAACTCCACACAGAGCTTTGCCTCGTTATTGCAGCGAATAAATCAAAATATAAAATATTTCATTCTCCTAGAATCCAAACCACATCCGTTTTTTACATTCATATGCCACTGCGTCACATAGGCATCAATATTATATTCAGAGAGAGAGCAGAGGGAACATATTGGGAAGACACTGTTCCCCACCATCCAATTTTCATATAATTGCTTGCTGAGCGGCAAGCTAACACTTTGTTTACTAATGTGAAAAGATAAGAAAAAATAAAAATATAATTCTCCCAAGTGGGAATCAAACCCATGCTTGTGCAATTGGCATTACTATAAATTAATTGACAACATGTAAAAAATGTTTATACTATAACTTTGACCTTCATATAAACATAATGTTATATTATGATAGGAAAAGAGATAATAAATTGATATTTTTAATCTTTATACATTATGAGTAATTGTATTTTCTCAATTAAATAACCCATGTAGTTTAAAAAACCAAATAGCTTTGTTTACATTAATATAATGTGCCTTTTGAAACATTAGAAAAAACCAACTATGTCTAAATTAATGTACAAATTTTTAAATATTAAAAATGGCCAAATTGTCATATGTGGAAATGAAATTTATTATAATCCTTTTATCAATGAAATTATTGAAATAAAAAAAAATATTAAATATGAAAATTAGTTCAAATCAGTTAAGCTATTCTGAGATTAGTGTGCACAAAACCAAACAATTTTAAAAATCATTCAATTTCAATCATCTTATTACATTGATAAATGTCCCTAAGTTTTTTCCCACAAATAGTAAATTTCATATACATTGCATGTACATACACTAATCAGCCACATTTTCATTACATGTATAGATTTATGTCTATTAAAAAACTCACATCCAATTTCCAAACAATCAAAATTATTGTAATACTGATCTGAAGTAGCTCGTTCCACAATTTCACCCAAAAATGGCCGCCTTACTATGCCTGGTAATCTATATCCAGGTCTACATCTGCATTGATAGCCACCACGTCTAAAACCCCAGCCGTGTAATGGTTCACACTGAAAATAATAATAATATTCAATATTTATTTGTTTTCTATACTAATATTGTAAAGTTGATCATTTTCAAAGGGTACAAGAATACGACTGTAAAGAAGACATTTGTGGGTTTGATTCCTGTAAAGAGAAAATATTTAATATTTGAATTGATGGAATTTTTAATATTTTCTATATTGTCTTTGTTGCTTATCCTTGTTGAGAGGAATAAATCATTTCCCTACTCTGGTTGACAAAATAGTGTTGAATAATACACTAAAATAATCATATAATTAACCTCAGTTGTTTCATTTTTACACCGTGAGGTATCTGCAAATCTGTTAGGCTTGTCGTTGCCCGCACTCGGCGGACATTGATTAATATCTATTCTGTCATAGTCCATTTCCATTACAACTACTGCTGTGTATCTGTAAAAAAATATAAAAACAAAAATTATATTTTACTATATAATGGGAAGGGAACTTACATCTGTCACATTTTCCATGCCATTATTTTAGTTTCGGTTATAGGGTAGGCATAGGGAAATGTATTCTCACTATCTAACACTATTCATTAATCTCACTCTATTCTCCACTTTCCATCTTACTTACGTTGGATATTCAATATGCCTGAACTGCGTATGACGAGGATAGATATCGGCAACTGGTGATACTGCACCCACAAGCCATTTGTTAAGTCTTCCGCAGTCAAAATAAGGTTTAGTCCAGTTCACAGGACCTGGTAACTGTTTAAGATAATTAAAGAAATATATAATAAATAAATTACTATATAAGTATAAATGGAATAAATTGTAATTTTAAATTTGACCAAATTCTACTAATAAATGATATTTGCATAATATGTTATGACATATTATAAAACTAACTTTCAATTAACATACTAACTTTAAGATAGTAGGCAGAGGGAATTTAGTAGTATTAAGATAAACATACATCCTTGCTTTCCACCTATTTTAGACTAGTGACTATGTCTCGAATGTAGGAAATAAATGCAGTACTCTTTGTTTTCTTATGTGTCATGTAAGGAATTGTCAAAGATTGTTATGTAGATTTAAATGTAGGTACTTATTTGCTTTCTTAAATAATAAAGTAAATTCAAGTGGGTAAGTTGGAATTATATATGACAAGTTTAGTTTGTGTCAGGCTACCTAGCCAATACTTATTATGAACTCGAGTGTTTTATTTATGTTACATATCTAATATTACGACAATGATGAAAGGAAAATACTTAATTTCCAGAATGAAAATAAAACCCATAATTTTTGCATCAATAACAAAAGTATATAAACTATACAAACCTCATCACTCCCAGGAGGTCCGTGGAATGTGAATGTCTCATTAGTATTGTTTGCATATCTTATTTCAACTTGGTATGTTGTTTTAGTGTCATGTCTCTTCTCAACTTTGTCGGGTAATAAAAGTTTGTACCACTCATTAGTTCTATAGAAATCTGATGTATAATCCTTTGAAAGACTATCGGGATCAAATGCGCCTAGATCTTCTACATAGAATGTGTTTAATGTTGATATCTTTTGTAAATGTACAGGGTCATTAAAATCGTCAGCTCTCAATGCTCGTGGAGCGAATCTAGGCAATGTTTTATTGAAGAATCCTCGATAAGACGACGTATATGACATGTTTGGAGAAAAGTATACAGAACTAGCGTTTATGTAGGGATTAGCTGATACATCGGCCACAGAAGACAAAAAATAGTACATCATTCCGGGATCGTAAGTGTCATTTATTGCAGGCCGAATAAATCTCGACTGTAAAATATAGCTCCAAAAGAAAGCTCTAGTCAAAGCCATATTGTGTAAATGCAACATTGCAGTACGATTTGCAAACACAGGGTTAATGTTTATTTCTTTCACGTCAGGATGATGAGAAACGGAGTCCTTTGGTAGAGCAAGATCATCGACGTGAGCAATATAACAATTGTCAGCATTTATTTTATCCATCCTACCTCGAATATCATCGAAAGTATCGCGAATTTGCCATTCATATTGCCCGGCCACACCCCAAAGCAAAACACATAAAGAAATTAACAATAACGTCCAATTGAGTTTCTCCATGTTTTAAACCACATTCAACACTGTTCTTTAATTAATATCACACAGAATCATGAAGTTAATTCATTATTTACATATTCTGCATTGTTTGTTGTAATTTGTAAGTATTATCTACTATCGTAAGGCTTTACGGGCATTTACGGGTAACCGACCGATTGTTTTGATTTGACGGAAACGAATAAGTCGAAAAGCTTGCCCGTTGCTTAACTTAACACCACAGAATAGATTTACCCAACCCACAGATAGTATTCATAGTTTATAAATATAACGACACATAGACTACATATTTTTAATAATAATTAGTATTTTAAACTAGTATTTTTTTGAGGCCGTCGTAGCTCAGCGGTACAAACGCACGCTTACATACGACGGTTATAGGTTCAATCAACATATTTTCATTTCTTCGCTCTGATGTCGAGGCTAAAGAGCGGCGTTGAGTTCCGCCACTCAACACGCAATGCCTCCAGGATTAGGTTCCCTCTGCCTACCCTGCTGTGTGCGGGATACAGCGTGAAGCTGATTTTTATTTTTAGTTTTTTTTAATAATTAGTTTTTGTACATTTAAATTTAAAAATCTATTTTATTGTAAAGCTGCGGTGTTAGAGTTCTTTTCAAAACTTGCCTGAGAAGAACTTTCCCATATAATTTAAATTTTCAATTGACCTTTGACATATATGTGCAATGTAGGTAAATAAAATTTAGTAAATTGTCTATGTCTATTCATAACCTAACTTGAAGTAGCTCTTCATAATAAATATTATTCAATAATTCATATCCTGAATTTAGCTATATATAATGGCTGGGACGTTATTTCGTAAGTTTAAAAGCAGCAAAAAAAAACATTTATACTGTTTTATTTATTGTTATCTATTAATGGCAAATTGAATAAATATAAGGAAATATTATTTCAGGTTCCCTATTTAATACTACTTTGTGTCTACAAAAATCTAGCGCACCTGTTTTTGTAAGTAAAAGTATTAATAAATATATAAAATAATAAAATACTTTAATAAAACTATTACTAATGTGTGAAAATATAACTTTTTAAGAAATCCATCCATAGTGGTCCAGTTTATTATGCAGCTAGAAAAGGAACCAGGGCAAAAGCCCGAGCAAAGAAAGTAAAAGTTGAAATCACTAAGGTGGGCTTCATTCCGCATAACCAAAGAGGAAGAAAGTAAGTATTTTAATTGATGAATTTTTAAACTATGCCAAAAAATTTAACATATAAAATTTTAACTTTTCATTTGTATTTTTTTTTATAAATGTTTATGATATGATATTATCTTTTTCTTATATAACTCTATCAATACTCATGTTTGTTTTTTATTTGCATATTTTATTTTTCTATTTTAAAATAATTTAGAAACTTTTCATTGATGTTTTAATTTTTTTAAATATTTAAGTTGATTACTTATAAAACCTTTAAGTACTAAATAATAAATTAGCTGTAACTGCATAATCACTGACTGTTATGAGACCATTATGAGTTTGAATATATCCTTGCTCTGGTGACAAGACAAAGTATCATTTCAACAGAGTGCTGGACATAAAATTATACTTAATTATGCTTGGTGGCTGGAGTGGTTTACCTACGTTTGCCTATCTTTACATATACCTAACCATGCTATATAAAAAAACAATGTAAGGCTGATAAAATACTAATAAAATCTATTTCAGAACAACAACAGTCCACATAAATAAACATCAAGATGATTCTTACAAATCAATATCCAATGATGATGTATATCCAATGCAGTACTATCGTTGGCTTATTTACACTGCCGAGGATGCGGTTAAAGCTCACCAGGAGACCCATCACCCGACCATGTATAATGCTATGGATTCTTATATTTATGCACAAGTTGAAATGAATATGGAAGCTGTTAAAAAGGTAGTTTATTAGAGATATTTATTGACAATATTTGGAAATAATAAAGTGACACATTCACTCTATGAAGTTTACATTGCAACACAAAAGATTTTTTTATTTGAACCAGCAATTCCTGGAGTTAGGGTATTTAGGAAACAAAGTTTTCAGTTCCATTATATTTGTATAAATATAATGTAATTTAATAATAACTTTTGGTATTTTTTTTATTAATATGATTTCTGAGATTATATTTAACAATTTTTGCCTTCCTCATTATTGTTTTGTGTTCGATTCTCACTCGGGGAAATGATTAAATACCTCACTACGCCTACAAGAAAATTGTTCCTTACTGGGTGCCTTAAAACTAGGTTTCTTTTGCTTATGCTATATTTGCTATATGCACGATAAAGAGTGAAATTATAAAATGTGAGGCTGAAAGAAAAATTTAAAAAGTAATCTCTATATTACAGAATCGTTACATAGACAACTTTACACGCTTAGCCCTCTTACCCCATTTTTTCCCCCGTGAAGAAGAAAGGACTATCCTCGCATTTTGTAAGGGACCTGAATTGGCTAAACAGGTAGAGGAGGCCGGAGCCACTAAAGTTGGTAGCACTGATTTGATTAAGAAAATTCAGGTGAGATTTATTAGTAATTTGTATACAAGATGTATGTGAGAATAAATATGGTAATTATGAAATAAATGCTAAATGTTGTTGTTATTTCGTTATATATATTTAGCATTGGAAAGTGTTAAAAAAATAGAAAGTTGACATTTATTTTATTTATACATTTATTAGAGAGAATATAAATAAATTTTTGAAATTGTAAGAACCAATTTACCGAACTGATAGTACACTCAAAACCGACGTTATGCAATTTGGCATGTTGATTTTTCGATTCCCATTCAAGAAAATAAATATTTGATTTTATTTATTTTCGCTCTGGTGTCGAGCCAAAGCGCCGCGTTTGGAGTTGCCTCTAGAGTTTGGCGGAAAGTAAGACGCTCTCCACTTAAGACGCGAAGTGTCTTAACATTAGGCTAGCGTGAAGAAAAAAAATCTCGCCAGTTGGGGTTTGCGTAGCTAATGGAGTATGTTAAAATTAAGGTCCTCTAGTACTACCTACCTAAATGTTAAATTTTATATCACAGGAAGGTGAAATAAAAGTCGGCGACTACGACTACGTAATAGCACACCCTAATATTTTAACCGACTTAGTACCAATAAGAGGTCTAATGAAGAGACGGTTTCCTAACGTGAGAGCCGGTACTTTAGACCCCAATATATGTGAATTAGTGAAGAAGTTTGCGGCAGGCATACAGTACAGGGTTAATAAAGATGAGAATCAACAAAATTTTGGTTCCGTCGAAGTTCCTATTGGGAGGGTAATGTTATTTTTTTTATTATTTGTGATTTTTTTTTAAATTTAGTTTTATATATATTTTTTGTTTTAGTAGTATTGCCTACTTTTTTATTTTAAATAAATTACAGCTTTGGACAAATTAAGCAATTCAATAATGGTATTTTTTTAAATTAGTGGAATATGAATACAAATTTATGAAGATAATATAATTTCAATTATTACTTAAATAAAATATACCTAAATAGTGTAAATATACCTAAATGTTGGTAATAAATAAAAATAAAAAAACCTAAATGTTAGGATGTTGTGTAAAACAATACAATTTTAAGACAGAATTTTTAAAATTGTATTTTTAACCAGAGTCATTACTATAGTACATATGCAGACCATGTGAATAATAAAGTGTGGTCGACGAGTCATGGCCGCTCTGAAGTTAACCTTTCTGAAGTACTGTTCACTTGCAAAGAAAATAATCGAATTTTTATTTCATTATGCTACAGATAAATATGGACGCCAAACAAGTAGCAGAGAATATTGATTGTTTGCTAAAAGATATACAATCTGCGCGCCCTAAACGTGATGGCCTTTTTATTACAAGGTAAAAAAATTAAATGATGTAACCATAAATATTTATTATTAGGCATTTAAGGTCAACTTTATTAAACTTGTAATGTCGGTCTGATACAGTAAAAGGAGAGGCAAGAAGTACAGAAGAAAATCTATATAGTTAATAAAAAGCCTGCTTTGATTTCTAAAATATATTTACAATTTGGCAGTTACTTGTCATTTTGAGTTTGGATAGGTTGTGTTATGCTAATTTAAAGAGTTTGAGTATCCTTAGGGTACGATAAGGGTCCTTCATAAAGCGCATACACTCATATCTCTACCTCAAAAGCTGGCAAACCACCTTTAGCTTCTCTGGTGTTAGATGGGGTTGTGGGTGATGAATTATGAATTTTTAGTTTAAAAGTGAACTTTTAAAATTTTCTAACATATAAAAAAAATATATATTATGGAAAAAGGAGAGTGGACATGTCCGCAGCTCATTTACTCTTTAATAAAAAACGAGAAATATATATATATTATGTTTTTTACACAGATGTTTCATAACTAGTCCTCCATCTTCAGAAAAATTGAAGATAGATCCATTTGCTCACGTTGATCGCACTCTCTCTAAAGAAGTGCAAGAGGAGAGTGACGACGAAGAAGAAATCGCCGCTAAAGCTTAGTATATGTATGTTATTTAGATTTTGAATAGTTGTCAGTTAAAAATAAAGTAATATAAAAATCATGTTTCTTTTCATTGTATTACCCTTTTTACATTGTTAACTATTTCTCCTTATTATTTTTTATTAAAGTATTGAAATTTTATTAAATGAATGAATATAATTTAAATTCTTATATGATCTATACGTTTGTTATCTATACTCTTTGGTTTCCTAGAACAAAAAACATTCGAATATCATAAATACGTTGGTGTGTAATTAATACACTCACTTTTGATAGGTATGTAACCAAGTCATAACAAATTATTTTAATTTTAGTATATTTAGTTACGTATATTTTTTTTATTCAGAAGCTTTAGTAGTAATCATATTTAACAAATTAATTATCGGTAAAATTTATAAACAGTTCAAAAGATATGGCGTAAATCGGATCGCAACGTTTACTCATAACTCGAAACGACATCTGTATATAAATAGCTAAGCAAAGATAATGTAAAAATTTCCGAACGCAACATAGGGGCGTAAAACAATCCGCCATCTTGTTCCAGTGACAATTTAGTATTTAATATAGTTTTTAACCCTTCTTTTTTCAATTAATCCTTCATCGAAAGTGATATTTTGTGAGCTGTGCAGTGTTTGAAGAGCCTGTGATATTTTTGTGTAATACTATTTTGTTTACGATTTGCGTATCTTGACGTTATTAGTTGACCGATTTTGACGTCGAACGGACCGCTAGATAATCAAAATGGGTACAAGAGAGGACGAGTACGATTATTTGTTCAAAGGTAAACTCCCATGAATATTTATGTTGTGCAGTTCTTATACAATATAACTGATTATAATGGAGTACGTCAGGTATTTCATGTTACGTACAAACTATTGTTACATCTTGAATGACGTAGATTATTGACCTGTGTAGCGAATTTTTAACACATAATAAACTGTTATAACAATAAAACAACCTTATTACCAATAATACATGCATAATGTGAAATTTGCGTTCATAGTGTATGAGATTTGCTTTGTTCTATATCAGCTGATGGGGTTGTGACAATCGATTTCTCATAAATTTTCGTTTACGATGAGTCACTTTTGCATGATGTATTTACCTAAATTCAAATTACTTTTTCTTATTAGTTTTACATAAAAATTATAAATGTTTGTGTTTTAAAATACAACTTATTATAACGAGTTCTTTTGTTACAGTTGTTCTGATTGGTGACTCAGGAGTGGGTAAAAGTAGTTTACTCTCACGTTTCACTAGAAATGAATTCAACTTAGAATCAAAATCTACAATAGGAGTGGAGTTTGCAACAAGAAGTATAGAGGTAAACAATTTCTTTATTAAGTCTTAATTGATGAATCATTCTGTGGAGTGGAATTTGACTTTATTGTTCTTTGTATCATAAAATACAATATGTAATGTTATTAAATATTCCAGGTTTAACTCAAATAAAGGGCTTATTTTTATTAACTATAATGAAATCTTTTAAAAATATTACTTTTAATTTATTTAAAATTATTGTTTATAATTAAGTGCAAAGTTCCACCATTCAACACACTTTTTCAAATTTGGCCAATCCAGTTGCCTTGATACTAGTTTCTGTCTGCTTACCCTGTATTTCAATAATTTTTTAATTTAAGTTTAATAAATTTAAATCAACTATTAATAATTTTAATATAAAATAGAAATTTAAAGTACTAGAGCAAGTAATACATAAAACCTATCTGAACATTGTTAACTGATAATCTCTTATCATTGCCTTTTTTCTATAGTCATTATCAAGAAATCAGTTCCTATGAGAGTTGTATAGTTGCAAAAATATTATGATTCAAACAATACAAAAATATAATCTATCTAAATCTTAATAATAATAATGGTCATAAATAAAAGCAATATATTATGATGTCACTGGAGGTTTTATAAGAAAAGATATTAAAATGTATGAACAAGCATTTAAAAATCTTAAACTAAACATTGTTTTCATATATAACAAGCTAGACAGAAAACTTAGTGTTAAGATACTCCATTCCACCCTTTCTGTCCAGGTTTGGGACTGCATTTTAAGTGAAAGAACTTGTCTCCACATTTAATCTACCCATCATAGTGAGGAACTAAAAATAATTAACTACTGGATTTGTGGATTGAACCAATAACCATTGCTTTTACTGTCAGATGTTGTCCCAATGCATCAAAAATCTAAATCTAAATAAACCCCAATAAAAATAGTGGGAGCATTTTAAAAGATGCACACTACACACTGGTTACTTTTAAAATATTGTTTAACATAAATATTAATCATAAGTAATTTGAGGGAGATAAGAGTAACAAAGCCATTATTCTTGTGATATTTGCCAAGAATGTATATAATTATCTGTAATGATTTTTTTTAACTTAAACATTTTTAAAAAAGAAGTATGTTTGTATTCAAAAATATTTATTATTTGCACAAACTGATCTGAAATATTTATTTCAAATTTATATTTCCATTTATTCACTCTGGTGTCGAAGCTAAGGGTGTGTTGGGTTTCACCACTCAAGACTGAATGCCTCCAGAATTCAGCAGAAAATGGGGATTGGAGTGTCATAATGCTAGTTTCACTCTGCCTTCTAAAAAAAAATTAAATCAGCTTCATTCTGTATTCAGAGATGAATACAGAATGAAGCTGATTTAATTTTTTTTTTTATAAAAGTATTTAATATAGCCTATAATGCTGTGAGAATTTTCTTTTTAACAACACTTAAGAGCCACTGTGCCATTATTATGTCAACTATCACTGACAACCGCAAAGAGTTTGTCATATTTGGCTCATATCCAAATGTAGTAGTAATACTGTTTATCTCAAATATTGCTACAGTAATTTTATTTTGATTATTTTTGTTTAAATGTCTTATTGTAGGGCAATGATCCTATTGGCTTGCTTTTCTGTTCTAAGGGACTTTCAGATGATAGATTCAATGGAACTCATCATTTTCATTAATTTTATTTTTACTGAGACAACTTAGGTCATATTTAGAACAATTCATAATTATTAAAACCACATCACAAGATTGATTGTAGAGATGAGAGTGGTTTATAAATATGGGCCCCATTGTCAAAACACTATTCTCTTAATTTTTCTATTCAAACTTATAGAGAAATGCTTAATACTTTTTTGTGTTAATAAATTATAAACAATTTTTATAATAACCTTTATTGACCTCTAAGCAATAATGTGCAAAATATTTGTGATGATTTTCTTCACCTGTGTAAATGGTATTTACTAAGACCTAACTAAGAGATACAGTAGAGAATGTCAGCACAATTAATCTTCAATAAATAAGCTAATCCAATACAAAGATTTTTCAATTTGAAGCAATAGTTTCTAATTATTAGTGTGTTTTTGTGTGTAGTTTCAGCCAAACAAACTCTTAAGATTTATAATAATAGTAAACATTATATAGATATTTTGTTATTTTTCAAATAACAACAGCCTGTGTGGGCGGAAACCCTTTATCATTGACATTGTACAAGTAGAAATCAATCATCTCCGTAGTTTTCAGTTACTATGTATGTTTCTTTTATTTCATCAAGAATGAGGCATTATTTGAAAATAGTGGGTATTTTCTAATCTTCGTTTAAAAAGAAGAGTACCATTTAAAGGTCGTTCATACTCAAGACGTGCGTAACTATGTGTACCTATACACTGACGTAATACAATTTGTGAATTTAAATTGACCTCTTTATATTTCAGAGAGGTCATAATTTATAAGCTTTTATATTTTGTTCAAGAAATAAGGAAGTCATACTTAACTATTATGATTGCAATTCAAATGTAATATTACGATAGATCTCGTGTTGAAAGTCGCATATAGTTTAAGAAGTATATGTTTTATAATGCATAATAGTTTAGCTTGGATAATTCGAAAGGTTATTTTTGACAGTAAACTGGGTTGAAGCTAGCTATACTTATATTTTTGTTTAGTAAAGGTATAAACCGATGGACTCAATGGGACCTGCACCTTATTTAAAATATCCCTAACAAAATTATAAATTACCTAAAAGTCGTCAATTTATATGTGAAAACTTCTTTATATTTATTATAGTATTTTCACTGAGTAATGAATTGTAACGGTAAACAAAAATCAACTTAATGAGTTTAAATTAAAAGTGGGGAGTGGAATGTCTTAACACTAGGTTCCCCTCTGCCTGCTGTGTGCAGGATACAACGTGAATCTGATTTATATATATATATTTTAATTTCATTTATTTTACTAGCGATACCTTCCTCGATAAATTAACTTTCTAATATAAAAAGATTTTTCCAACTCTAACCAGTAGTTCCTGAGATAAGCGCTTTCAACCAAACAAACTTTTCAGCTGTGTCATATTAGCATAGATGTACTTATAGATAAACTAAATACAATCATACAAATAACATGATAATGGACACAAGTGCTTTTAATAAAATTAAAATTCTAACGACTCATAATACCAAGTGTAGTAGCGACATCCGTTTTTTTAGTTCCTGCGGCATATTTTAATTCCACATTGTGTTTTAAAAGGAAGTAGGGACTTTTTTTATTTACAATAAAAAGTAACTGTAAATTGGGTTAAGCACCCAACAGGCAATATAAAGTGATATTTAGTTATAAGGCGTTAATCTTTTTGTTGTGTTGGAATCGAACTCGCATTCATTCATTCGGAAGAGTCGGACACCTTACATTTTGAAACATCTTCTTTAATGTAAACATTATATTCGTTCTCTTAGAATTGTTTAAAATATATTTTTATATGAAATTTCAATAAGATACGTCATGCAACACTTGCACAGTGTGTGCCTTCTTTTATTGAAATTTCTCAATATACGATCTTTATAAAACGAATGACATATTGTGACGTCACTATTTTTAACATATATTTTCGACTTACTAATAAAAGTACAATTATTTTTATTATTAATATAAGACTATCGTGGCGTCATAGCCAACATATGATAGCTAATGCAACGCTTGTGAGTACGATTCCTGCTTGGGGCTGAGGAATTGAATTATTTTAATCTGGACTCTTTGGTGAGTGATTTACCACTCAACACAAAATGCCTCGAGTTCCTTCGGGAGAACAGTTTGTCTTGTTCTAGATATATTATTTAAAAACGTGACATTATTCTCTCACCTCTCTATTAATGGAAATTATTATTATAATTAAAATATTTTTTACGTTACGTTTATTTGCTATGTGTTTATTATTTTTTATGTTTACCCATAGTCTCACTTATTTTTGTGATTCAAATCAATAATTTATGCTGTCAGTATCAACCAAAAATTGAAAATAAAATTATTTCTCACTAAGCGCTCTTTCATCTCGATCGTGTACCAAGTGAGTGAGTGGAAATTTAATTTACAACTGTCGCGGTGGTGGTGGTGGCGCTGTGGTGTCAAATAATGAATACTTAACATAATTTTCTAAACTATTTTCGTTATAATATAAAATATTTAAATAAGACGACATACAGCTGTACTAATAGACCGCGAGTTGATCATTATTGACCAGTAAAGGTGGCCTTGAATAGGCGTAGAGGCAAAGAAACAATGAAATTGATACGAAAGGCTTAGATAGCATTTGATTGCGATAGTTACTATATATTATATATTTAACTAAAGGACTCTTGCTGCATAGTTGTATTATGGAGTAGGGAAATTAGAAGTGATGGTTGTGAGTTCGCTTTCTTATGCAACATTTTTTGTTTCTTNATATTTATTTCAAATTTATATTTCCATTTATTCACTCTGGTGTCGAAGCTAAGGGCATGTTGAGTTTCACCACTCAAGACTCAATGCCTCCAAAATTCAGCAGAAAATGGGGAATGGAGTGTCATAATGCTAGTTTCCCTCTGCCTTCTCTGAATACAGGTGAAGCTGATTTAATTATTTTTTTTATAAAAGTATTTAATATTATAGAATTTTCTTTTTATCAACACTTAATGGCCACTGTGCCATTATTATGTCAACTATCACTGACAAACCTCAAAGAGTTTGTCACATTTGGCTCATATCCAAATGTAGTAGTAATACTGTTGATCTCAAATAATGCTATAGTAATTTTTGATTATTTTTGTTTAAATGTCTTATTGTAGGGCAATGATCCTATTGGCTTGCTTTTCTGTTCTAAGTGACTTTCAGATGATAGATTCAATGGAACTGATCATTTTTATTAATTTTATTTTTACTGAGACAACTTAGGTCATATTTAGAACAATTCATAATTATTAAAACCGCATGACAAGATTGATCGTAGAGATGAGAGTGGTTTACAAATATGGGCCCTATTGTCAAAACACTATTCTCTTCATTTTTCTATTCAAACTTATAGAGAAATGCTTGATATTTTTTGTATTAATGAATTATAAACAATTTTTAAAATAACCTTTATTGACCTCTGAGCAATAATGTGCAAAATATTTGTGATGATTTTCTTCACCTGTGTAAATGGTATTTACTAAGACCTAACTAAGAGATACAGTAGAGAATGTCAACAGAATTAATATACCTATCTTCAATAAATAAGCTAATCCAATACAAAGATTTTTCAATTTGAAGCAATAGTTTCTAATTATTAGTGTGTTTGTGTGTGTAGTTTCAGCCAAACAAACTCTTAAGATTTATAATAATAGCATACATTATATAGATATTTTGTTATTTTTCAAATAACAACAGCTTGTGTGGGCGGAAACCCTTTATCATTGACATTGTACAAGTAGTAATCAATCGTCTCCTTAGTTTTCAGTTACTATGTATGTTTCTTTTATTTCATCATGAATGAGGCATTATTTGAAAATAGTGGGTATTTTCTAATGTTAGTTTAAAAAGCAGAGTACCATTTAAAGGTCGTTCATACTCAAGACGTGCGTATCTATGTGTACCTATACACTGACGTAATACAATTTGTGAATTTAAATTGACCTTTATAAGCTTTTATATTTTGTTAAAGAAATAAGGAAGTCATACTTAACTATTATGATTGCAATTCAAATGTAATATTACGATAGATCTCATGTTAAAAGTTGCATATAGTTATGTTTTATAATGCATAATAGTTTAGCTTGGATGATTCGAAAGGTTATTTTTGACAGTAAACTGGGTTGAAGCTAAATATTATCTATACTTACATTTATTTAGAAAATTGCAGCTAATTTAAAAAGAAATGCCAAAAATTACGAAAATTATAAATTATCTAAAAATCGGCAGTTTATATGTGAAAGCTCCTTTAAGTATATATGTATGTACTGAGTAATGAATTGTAACGGTAAACAAAAATTAACCTAATACTAGTGATACCTTCCTCTATAAATTAACTTTCTAATATAAAAAGATTTTTCCAACTCTAACCAGTAGTTCCTGAGATAAGCGCTTTCAACCAAACAAACTCTTCAGCTGTGTCATATTAGCATAGATATACTTATAGATAAACTAAATACAATCATACAAATAACATGATAATGGACACAAGTGCTTTTAATAAAATTAAAATTCTAACGACTCATCATAATACCAAGTTCCGTTCCAAGCGACATCCGTTTTTTTTAGTTCCTGCGGCATATTTTAATTCCACATAGTGTTTTAAAAGGAAGTAGGGACTTTTTTATTTATAATAAAAAGTAACTGTAAATTGGGTTAAGCACCCAACAGGCAATATAAAGTGATATTTAGTTATAAGGCGTTACTCTTTTTGTTTTTGTTGTGTCGGAATCGAACTCGCATTTATCTTGCGAAGAGTCGGACACTTTACATTTTAAAACATGTGCTTTAATGTAAACATTATATTCGTTCTCTTAGAATTGTTTAAAAATATATTTTTATAAGAAGTTTCAATAAGATACGTCATGCACACTTGCACAGTGTGTGCCTTCTTTTATTGAAGTTTCTCAATATACGATCTTTATAAAACGAATGACATATTGTGACGTCACTATTTTTAACATATAATTTCGACTTACTAATAAAAGTATAATTATTTTTATTATTAATATAAGACTATCGTGGCGTAATAGCCAACATCTGATAGCTAATGCAACGCTTGTGAATACGATTCCTGCTTGGGGCTTGAGGAATTGAATTATTTTAATTTGGACTCTTTGGTGAGTGATTTACCACTCAACACAAAATGCCTCGAGTTCCTTCGGGAGAACAGTTTGTCTTGTTCTAAACGTTTGTCTTGTTAAAAACGTGACATTATTCTCTCACCTCTCTATTCATGGAAATGATTATTATAATTAAAAGATTTTTTACGTTACGTTTTTTGCGATGTGTTTATTATTTTTTATGTTTACCCATAGTCTCACTTATTTTTGTGATTCAAATCAATAATTTATGCTGACAAGTATCAGCAAAAAATTGAAAATAAAATTATTTCTCACTAAGCGCTCTTTCATCTCGATCGTGTACCAAGTGAGTGAGTGGAAATTTAATTTACAACTGTCGCGGTGGTTGTGGTGGCGCTGTGGTGTCAAATAATGAATACTTAACATAATTTTCTAAACTATTTTCTTTATAATATAAAACATTTAAATAAGACGACATACAGCTGTACTAATAGACCGCGAGTTGATCAATATTGACCAGTAAAGGTGGCCTTGAATAGGCGTAGAGGCAAAGAAACAATGAAATTGATACGAAAGGCTTAGATAGCATTTGATTGCGATAGTTACTATATATTATATATTTAACTAAAGGACTCTTGCTGCATAGTTGTATTATGGAGTAGGGAAATTAGAAGTGATGGTTGTGAGTTCGCTTTCTTATGCAACATTTTTTGTTTCTTGTATTATTTGTTTTGTGTACATGTCCTTCCTCCGCTATCATCGATACTGTGTTTTCGAAGGTTCACTAAGGTCTCCACCAGTTTCTCTTATCACTAACTCTTGCTTATAATATATCATACATTTTTTTCATCATACTTTTGCCACTCATTCTTTCGACGTGCCGAAACGACCTGAGCATGTACTTCTTCATTCTGACTGTGACATCTTCTTTCCTAAGGCACCTAACATAATTTGTTATTTCAGTTTGATTAAATAAAGAAAAAAGATGTATCCTAAGTTATTTTTACACATCCTTAAATGGGAGTATCCCAAAAATAATTAGTTTATTGGAAACTAAGACTTTTTTAGTTTCACACTTTTGTCCCTAGCGGAGTACCCAGAGAGAACAGTGCGCCAAACTCATTGAGTTTCGCGTGATCTCCCTCCAGTATCATCGTAATTGCTATTGCTATAATGATATTGACACGTGTATAGTATTGAAATAGATTTATGATAAAATTCCACCCATACTTTAATATTTTCAACCCACGTACATTTTTTGTTTGTTACTCAGCAGTTAGCTATCGATTTTGTATGACGTAATTTTAGTACACGATTAGTTTATTAGTATACAAAATATTATACCAAATTACCTGTTTTTCTCAAATTGTATGCTTTAAGAATATTAGTGGTAACAAAATAAAGGATGAACGTATATTTTATAATACCTACTGTATATTAACTTTGAAATTCTACTATAATATATTTTTTTAATTTATTGAATTTAATTGTTATGTTTTGCATTATGGTGTTTGTCGAAATTTAGACACAAGCAATAAATATTGAGTATAGTAAAAATATATTTTTTAATTTAATATTTAAGATATATTTGATAGTATGATACTTATATATTTTTTTCAAAATTATTTAGTCACTTGTGATTCATATATTTTTTAAGTGATATAAGATATGGTGACCTAACGGATGTTTTATTGGTCATCACAAAAAAATACTGTAAATTTAAATAAATTATAAATATTCCTTGATTTTTTTATTCCTTTATTTAATTGGACTTTGGACGTAGTGGAATACATTTTGAACTTGCCTTAACTGTAGATTTAGGGTTAACAGCATTTAAAAAAAAATTGTTAATGTTTAATCTGTATTTGTCGTTTTACTCGTTCTAACTCGCCTTTGTCGTTCAATTTTAACATAAATGTGAACGGAACGGAGTGTCCTGAAATGAACGTCATAGTTATGTGACGTTAATGAAATCATTATATTATGTGAAAACAATGCGAAGAAATAACTTTTGAACCGCGAGAAAGTATCTATATTACACTATAATACTGGTACTATTGTAATTATAAGCCTGAGAAATTGTCGTCATATCAGACTTTTAGGGTGAATGAACTGAATTTTCTTTTGTCTCAAATATTTATTACAAATATTACCGGTATCGAGTACTTGAAACGATATTCACGTGGATTTAATGTAGCTTTATATAGCCTTCTTCAAAAAATAGACTGTTGTACTTTCTTTTTCAATATAAACCAATTGTTCCTGAGATTTGTGCGTTCAACCAAACTCTTTAGCTTTATACTATCAATATACTATTGTGCTCGATGTGTGTGGGTGTCGGTTTGTCTTTTCAAATTATAAACGGTAAATCTGTCAATCTCAAACATACTCATTCTGCTTTTGAATGACTTTGAAATATATGACAAAAAATTCAAAATTACATACGCAAAAAAGTTATTTACTGCTCTTGTTTGTCGTCTGCGAAATAAGGCCAATATTTACCATATTGTAAATAACGTGTAATTGCAAATGTTTGGCACTCGCTTGAACTTTATTTCATTTCCGCATCATCTATGCGGATTATCTCTTGTTTATATTATGCTTGAACGTTTGGTGGGTTATCAAAATTATAATATTCCGTTTCAAAATGTAATTATGATTTTTTTAAACCTCCCCGTATTATCTGACATCTTTTGTATATGACGATTGTAAGGTCGATATCTACTTAGAATTTGAATTTGAGTTATATTTATATTGTTTTATAACAAATCCTATGCAGTGTTGAGCTCCGCAACTTAACACGCAATGTCTTAAAAACTGGGCGGTACGTGGATAACGAAATGTTTTCACGCTAGTGTCGCCCTGCCTATCCTGCTGTATGCTGGACAGAGTATGTGACTAAGAGAGAATGTTATGCTGATTATTTGTTACTACTAAAAAACGTAGGTCAAGGGCATTACTCTATAAAAACTAACTATTACAAAATTAATATACTAGAAGCCGTTAACACACTTTAGGTTTGCATCTAAACTTTAGCTTAAGTTTTTTTAGCAACTTCGACTCTATTGCTTTTTATCAGACACGTGACTACTAGTTACTATACTAATAACATCTAGTAGATACATTTACAGTAACATAACTGTAATGATAATCTATGAGACTATAACGGAAGTATAGGTATAAATTATAATCAGTTATATATAATTATAGGCAATAATTTACAAGTATTATATATGATGTATGTGTCATACATACAAAAATTGTTCCAAATGTCCTTTGATCAGCAGTGAGGCTTCCTTGTGTCAGTGACCCCCATGAATTTATTTGACCCTAAGATTTTAATATCGATTATTGATGTGACGTTTATATGTATTGTATTATTAATTTCTACTCGATTAATTTATTTAGTTGAGTTACAGAACTCTACTAGGTACAGAAAATAAATTTTGTTTTTATTATTTCTATGAGTTAAGATTGTTTGTACCTTCTACGACGGCGTCTAATGTTTTTTTCATAGAATTAAGAAAGCTCACATTCGGGATTACAATTGTGTCGAAATTTAGTATAAAAATCGAAAATAAAACTTTTAACAACTCTATAGAAGTTTTGAGGACGGATTATAATTAGTGTATAGCCGCTACTAAACCTCTTGAACTGTATGAAGTTGTTTTATATTTTTGTACTTGCTTGTTGTTATTCTATTTAGATTTAGTACTATTCTTTTATAAATTAGTGTTTTATCAATAATATTTTAAAGACAATCGAAAGTGTAACTAACATGTTTATTGTTACATTATTATTATTTCTAAAAATGAGCAAATTAAGAAACAGTTCTTTAGTTAAGACGTGTCAAAAGTAATATAGACAACTGCCGAACTTTTTGGTCTAAACTTTTGCTTATGTGGTATACTAGCGGACCCGGACGCGGCTACGCCTGCTTGAAATATAAGAATATGATTTCTATAGAAATATAATTTCAATCTAGATGAAATGCTAAAAGTGACTATCTATACTAATATAATAAAGCGGAAGAGTTTGTTTGTTTGTTTGTTTGTTTGTTTGTTTGTTTGTGNGAAGTATAGGTTTAAATTATAAGCAGTTATATATAATTAAAGGCAGCAACTTACAAGTATAATATATGTATTATGTATGTGTCATACGTACAAAAATTGTTCCAAATGTCCTTTGATTAGCGGTGAGGCTTCCTTGTGCGATGGTGTCAGTGACCCCCATGAATTTATTTGACCCTAAGATTTTAATATCGATTATAGATGTGACGTTTATATGTATTGTATTATTAATCTCTGCTCGATTAATTTATTTAGTTGAGTGACAGAACTCTACTAGGTACAGAAAATAAACTTTGTTTTTATTATTTCTATGAGTTAAGATTGTTTGTCCCTTCTACGACGGCGTCGAATGTTTTTTTCATAGAATTAAGAAAGCTCACATTTGGGATTACAATTGTGTCGAAATTTAGTATAAAAATCGAAAATGAAACTTTTAACAACTCTATAGAAGTTTTGAGGGCGGATTATAATTAGTGTATAGCCGCTACTAAACCTCTTGAACTGTATGAAGTTGTTTTATATTTTTGTACTTACTTGTTGTTATTCTATTTAGATTTAGTACTATTCTTTTATAAATTATTACAAAAATATATGATTTATTTATTTTTTAATTGTGTTTTATCAATAATATTTTAAAGACAATCGAAAGTGTAACTAACATGTTTTTTGTTACATTATTATTATTTCTAAAAATGAACAAATTAAGAAACAATTCTTTAGTTAAGACGTGTCAAAAGAAAGATAGACAACTGCCGAACTTTTTGGTCTAAACTTTTGCTTTTGCTGGTATATTATTATTTATTTTGTCCTCTAATAATTAAACAGACAATATCTACTACAATAATACATAGTGTATTTGCAAACTAATAAATGTGAAGTATTATAACATATTTCTCTTTTTCAATTTCAATTATTCATGTTCATTATTCAATTGACCCAGTTGAACTGATGAAATTCTTTCACGCGGGATTCTCTTGAATGTTTATTTAAATTAATATCGCAATTTACTTATTTCTGACGTATGAAATTTTAAGTTTTGTAATTTTTTTAACTCACTTCAAAAAGAAGGATCGTCTCAATTTAGTTGTGTTTTCACCTTTTATATGTCTGTCGTGTAATTGCGTACGATTACTCCGACCGATCATAGTACGTTTTATACTATTTTTTGTAGTATATTTGTTGGATAAGACATATAAAATAATATATTTGAACAACCGTCGTATGCAAGCGATTATTATAGCGAAGATTTATTTATAGATTTGGTTGTAAGTTTGCACGTCGCTAGGTCGTATAAGGAGTTATACATTTCGTAGATCGATATCTTGATGGTTTTGTAGCCTTGTACTTTGGAAAACACGTAAAGTGGTCATTTTACGTTATTGTTGTTTACCATTACATAAACTAAATTTTTGTTCTGATCGGAATCTTTCTAATGAATAAAGACAAATTGCATTCTTTTCTGCGTTGTATGAAAATTGCTGAATTTCTATCGCTTTTAGAGATTTAAGCTACGATTGTCTTTTCATAATTGTGAATTACAATTTAAAACAACAACTGATGAGGTTTTCGCCAACTCTTGGAGAAACTATTTTCCGAGCCCGGTGTTAACTTCTTATTACTGACAATATTGTTGTTTCCTTAATTAATAACAAAAAATGTTTCAATTTTCATATGTTGTACTTTATACAAGAAGATATGTATAGAATAAAAATTATTTTAGGCGTGTATATAATAATTCACGGTTTTTCTAACATTGGCAATTAGCTGCCGCTGACATGTGATGGCTCTCTCGCTTTCGAATATGGTTTGAAACCACTCGTGATGAGTGCTGATTTATATTTTATACGAGACCTATACCTACTTCACCGATGGAAGAGCAATTTAGATTTTTTTAAATGAGATATATGTCTTTTTTGTATTTAGAGTTAGATTTATTCTCTTTTGTAATTTTTTTCACAGAAACTAAGAAATTATATATAATTATATATTTTTTGTCAATCAAAACGCTCACCGAACGCTCAACAGTGTTGGTATGGCATTTTCTATTGGGCCTCATGTAAATTAGTTTTGTTACTAAGGTTGTAAATCACTATCTGCGTCACCGCTCGTATAGTAAGATCCAGGACGCCGCCTACTTACTTTTAACTGTCGCCGGGAAAGCTGTCATCTTAGTTATTTTGTATTTAGGTTGTGATTGGGTCATGTCCATGTTTCCTTAATTTCAAAACTTATTTAAAACTAATATTTTTCTGTGGCATTTTAAAACGAATTTGTAAACGAATTCTTGGCTGCAAGATTTTTCTTAAATTGCTATACAATAGTGTCTTATCAGTTTAATGTTTATGTAAAACTTCCTTAATTCATAAAGGTAAACTGTAAAATGCGATGTTACAGTCTTGATATCCACTCGGTGGAATTAATAATTTTCATTTCCCCGCAGTGGTAATAAGAGAAAGCGCGATATTTTAAAAAATCGTTCATAAATAAAAAAAATCAAAATTTTAATTTCCAGGTTGACGGCAAAACTATAAAAGCTCAAATATGGGACACCGCCGGCCAGGAGAGATATCGTGCTATAACCTCCGCCTACTATCGCGGCGCAGTCGGCGCCCTCCTCGTCTACGACATAGCGAAGCACCTCTCGTACGAAAACGTGGAGAGATGGCTGCGCGAGCTGCGCGACCACGCCGACCAGAACATACTGATCATGCTAGTCGGTAACAAGAGCGATCTTAGGCATCTTAGGTGAGTTGGTTCTTTTTTTTGTGTTTTTTTGTTTTTTGTGTGAGATAAGGTAAAGGAATTGTTTCCTTATGTGTTAAGTCCAGTATCCATTTTCCACCGAATATTCAAGACATTTCGTGAAAGCGGAGAAATGAAAATAACTAAATAATGAAATAAACGCAGATAGCATGGTAGGCACAGGGATCCCGAGGTCCTGGTGGAAACTCTGTCTCCATAATATATGTCTACTGTGACATTTCCGTTTCCCATTTTCCCGCCCAAGTTCCCGCCGAACTCAATGCCGCGTTGTCCAGAGCGAGAAAATTAAAATATATTTCGTTACTCTGAGTAGGAATCGAATACACAACCGTCGCGTTTACAGCCACACTTTGTGCACCTGCGCTACGACTGGTACAATACGAAAAGTGACTTATTATTTTTATGATAAATTAATGTAACTTAGATTTGTAATACTAACTTGTAGGAAAAAAATATATTATTTTGAAGTTATATGACAAATGGTACTCTCACATTACAGATCTATCCCAACAGAGGAGGCGAAGGCGTTCGCGGAAAAGAACGGGCTCAGTTTTATTGAAACGTCCGCACTCGACTCCACCAACGTGGAGCCGGCGTTCCAGAATATATTAACCGGTAATTATAATATACATATAATAAAAATGTAACTGATCGCTGTTTGTAGATAAATTGTATATGAGCAAATCTACTATTGGGAGAATTAATTAATTTATACATTTTTTTCTCTAGTTTGTGCTAACCTCAGAAACAGTTTAACCGATGTAAATGCAATTTACTGTATTGTATTTTGGCAAACTTCACTGAATATTCGTGTTTGTTTCAATTTGTTCATAAGTAGAAAAAGTTAAATAATTGCATAATTGAAGCAGGCGAAGCCGCGATATAATATTATAAAGCTGAATAGTCGGTTTGGTTGAGGAACACTAATCGCGGAAACTACTGCTGGTTTAAATAGAGTTTTTATTATGTTGGATAGTCTATTGTATACTGCACCTGCGGTTACTTTGGTTTATTTTATAAAATTTTCATTTGATGATGTACAGCATGTCCTTGAATTCCGTCATTCAACACGCAGAAAGTGGCAAGTGGAGTATCGCAATATAAAATTTCGAGGTTCCCTCTCTTCCCTGCTATGTGCTGGATACAGCTAAAACAACTTGTAGCAAATAAATTTATCCAATTTCCCTGAATGAGCACAGAAGTTACTCCACCATGTTTATTTACCTTGTCCGTATGTTCGTGCGTTACAGAGATCTACAGGATCGTGTCGCAGAAGCAGATGCGCGACCCGCCCGAGGGCGACGTCATCCGCGCCGACGCCGAGCCCGCCGACGTGCGCCCCTCTGGCGCCGACTCGGTCCGGAAACAGTGCTGCCAGTAGAGTGGTGCGTATTCTATGGATTGTAATGTTACACGTCAATGTCAGTAATGTCAGTTCTAAAGGAAACCCATCAATACTTAGTGTTGATTGGGTGGGGGTAGCTGTGTCTGTAGTGCCAGTAGATTGGTGCTAATTGGATGCAGGCAAGTGACTGTAATCGCGGCGGTTGTGGGTTCGATTACCATTCAGACGGATGAAATATTCAACATTTTCATTTCCTCGCTCGGGTAAAGAGGCAAAGCGCGCCAGATACAGCGTAAAGCAAAAAAAAGATCTCCGTCATATTGGTTTATATTTACAGAAAATCCAGATGATGTTGGTGTGGAAGTGAGAAATGAGACGGAATATACAACACAATGGAAAAAATGAAAAAGAATCATTCCCAGACAAGGTCATCACTAATGTTGCCAGCTCCAAAATAAAATCAAACAAATTACAATAAAACCTGCCATTCAGTAAAAACAAATATATGTTTACAGTATTATCTGTGAAAATCTGTGAAACGCTTTTTTGAATGTTGTTAATAATTTCCTATGGCAACACTGAAGCTGATCAGCAGTGGCTCGTGTAGATAGCTTTGTGTAATTAATTATTAATTGATATTTAGTATGGATTTAAATTTAAATATTTTTTTCATGTGTTACGATTTTTTGAAATGGACTGGTGTTATTATTTTTTGTATTATGTACATATTATATGTATTAACGTCGTGGCGCAGCGGTATAGCGTCTGGCTGTAAATGCGATTGTTGTGAGTTCGATCCCCGCTCGGGAAATGAATTAATTATTTTAAATGAATGAGTTATTATTATTTTTTTGCTCTGGTAATGAGATAGAGCGGAGCATAGCTTAGGATTGGAATGGCTCAACTCTATGTACCCTTGCCTGCCTCTTATATCCCGGCATACAGCGTGTAACAAAAACAAAGAAATATGTATTTATATACAATTATATGTATAATTTATTTTATTTTTACTTCATATAGTATGTCTGTCGATACAAAATTATATATATATAATAATATGAATATAATAAATAAAATAAAGGAGTAACTTACAGTCCTTCTTATAATCATAATACATTAAAATAATATTATATAATATTATAGAAAATGGCAATTTAATTATCACGTAGTACGAATCAGAGCTAAACGCACTTTTTATTTTCATTTTGGCGCTTCTAGAACGTACACGTAAATTTATTCATTTAAAAAAGTAATATCGTTTTTTATATTCAATTCCGTAAATAACTGAATTCTGTATTAGTATGATTTATTTTGGTTATTATTACTATTCTGGTTACGTATAAATTTATTGTGATTGAACTAAAATGGCGCTATTAAATTTATTTTTTCAAACTTCTTGTTTTTTTTATTTCAGATTTTTATATTATTATTATAAAGTTGAGTTATTTACGGAGCCCGCATATTATGTTTATATTATGTTCGATTTAGTGGATAATTCATATATATCTATTTATTTAGTTAATAAAAGAATAATATCTAGACATTTCTTTGATTTTTAAAGGAACTGTGACGTCATCATTGAAATTACTTCGAAAGAAAGTTTTATTTATACATTATAGGGATTTATCACTTTAATATGGATAAATTTGATTCTTTACTCTAAAGTTAATGGGTTTGAATCGCTCTGCAATTGATCAGTTATTTGTATAGTATTTCAATTGGAAATAGTTTATGAAAGTATATTTTTTTAATCTTACGTGCCTTTAATTTTTTATCTAATTGTTGAATGTTTAAGTTCATATTATACGAAATATGTTAATATAACCCGACTTTATTAAATGGCAGTTTAATGCAACTCAATTGATTATAATGTTCATTTTAATTCAGTTAAAATTATTCTTAGTTCTTTCATATAACGCTTTTTTTATCAATAATAGTTCTGTAAGAAGTAATTATTATAAATAATGTTGTTAAAATTGTTTTTCTTTTGTTTTTTGCATGGGTTTTCTAAATATTGAAATATTTTGATGTTTCCACCGTAATTGGTGTGTTATAAAAAATATAATGTCTTTTTTTCAATAATTAATTTTAAAATAAAATTTCTGGAATTCAGTGCCTCCCATATTCAAAAGTCGTATTCGCAAGTTTAATTTCACTTAGAAGAAAATGTATAGAAACTATTATTGTATTAAAAATTATATATATTATGTATGTATATACAAAGTTGATTGGTCTGTTATATAGCGGGTTCGATTCCCAATGATTACTTGTATGCTTATATAGCCACATTTAGGGTATTTTAATGCCCCAGGAGCTTTTATAAACTAAAAATATTTGAATACTCATTCCACAATCATAAAAAGCTGGTCTCGTGCGGTGTTCGTTTGTAAGTAATAAACATGTTAATTGTATTATGGTCTTTATAATGCATGGTTATTTTTAGTGCCTATCTGTAATTACTTTATTAAAGACAAAGAATAATAATAAAAAAAAATATTATGTAAATTTTTGTGCGTTTTTATTATTAGTGTTTTGATCGGAGCTAGGGATAGCTTGATGCAGGCAAAGGGAACCTAATGCATAAGACACTTCACTTTCCGTCGAAATCTGGAGGCAAGGAGGTGTTGGGTGGTAGAACGCACTTTGCCTCTACACCAGAGCGAAGAATTAATGAAAATTTCTCACTTTTATTAAGACTTGTTAAGTAATTTATAATATATGAATATATGAGGAACAAAGTGTCTAAACACCAGGTTCCCTCTGTCCATCTTGCTGTCTGGGTATACACCGCGAAGGTGACAAAAACATAGTGATAGTTATAATTTCTCTGCCTCCTACTGAAAAATAATTATAAACAAGGTAACAAGTAAATAATTCATAAATTGCATAAAAGTTTATTAAGTAAATTGAATATTAATACAATTCAATCCCAAAAAGTAAAATATCGGTGCCATTTTGAAATTACAAAAAAAATAAATAATACAACATTATAAAGTTAAAATTTCAGTTCAATTTATTTGTGCCTTAGTTTACGTATTACTTAAACTAGATATCAGAATATCTTATTTTAGCAAGCAGTGTTTCTTATTTTTAGTATAAAGCAATGTGAGGGGCGCTGTTCTAGTTTACTTCTTGAGGAGACTATTGACCAGTGCCTTGAATGCGTCTAATCCTTTCTCATTGGCCTCCTGGTAGCCGGGTGCTGTGGATTTCACTGTTTCATACCATCTGGAAAATATTTTAATATAATATTAATACTATATAATAATGGTGGAAACAGAGTGTCTGCCTGAATTCTGACGAGGAGATAACGCACGGCGTTGAGTTCTGCCACTGATAACGCAATGTCTTTAATAATTTCTCTGATGAATGTTACCATTCAAATACCTAAAGTATATTTAAATTTTGGATTTCCCTACTAGAATTTTAACTAAATTAATCATCAATTAAGTCTCAGCTGTCAACTATGACGTTTTTTTTTCGTATTATAAAATGTATAAGCAACTGTTCCTATTCCCACGCGTACGGCATAATTGATTAAATAGCGCTACGCCTTTTTACTGTCACATTAGTTGGTAAGTTAGTACAGTACGGCCAAGAAGTCGTGGCCGCCTTGAACTTAGCTGTAGATGGTTGCGCAGATTTGATTTAAGATTTTTAGTATTGAATATTTTCTACCTGAGTGAACAATGCGCATAAGTTCAGAAACTTTAAGGCGGCCACAACTTGTTCATCGTTCTGTAGCTGGTACTAACAGTTCTAACACTTCAACAGTTATCGATCTTGCTTTTTAACAATTTATTATATAATGAGTACGTATACTATAATACGTACTATTTCCTATATCTTATAAAACAAAGTCGCTTTTTGTGTCTGCCTGAACTTTCTAACTCTTCTTCTAA
>JAKRZM010000117.1:301190-322048 GCA_036379175.1 Heliconius cydno galanthus
GCACTGACCCTTGAGGAACACCGGCATTTACATCCATTATATCAGACGAATAGCCATCCACGACTACACGTATTGATCGGTCCCTCAAGAAGTCCGATAGCCAAGAACACAAGTCATCGGGCAAGCCATATGCTGGTAACTTTCCTATAAGGCTATCATGCCAAACCCTGTCGAAGGCCTTTGAGATGTCAAGAGAAACGGCCATTGCCTCACCATACCTCTCAATGGCCTCACTCCAGAAATGAGTGACATACGCTAGAAAATCCCCAGTAGACCGATTACGCCGAAAGCCATATTGGCGGTCACTGAGCAGGTCGTTTGTTTCTAGGTATGCCAAGAGTTTATTATTCAGAACACGTTCCATGACCTTACAGATTATGGACGTGACTGAGATTGGCCTGTAATTGGCAGGGTCGGCGCGACTGCCCTTTTTGGGCACTGGTTGCACGTTGGCAAGCTTCCAGAGTTTAGGCACTTGTCCAATCGTAAGAGAAAGTCGAAAAAGGCGTGTTAAAACAGGAGTCAACTCAGCCGCACAATTTCTCAACACAATGGCCGATATACCATCAGGACCACTAGCTTTGTTCACGTCAAGACATCGTAGAACTTGGCGCACCTCCTTTTGGTGAATGTGTATATTACTCATTAGAGTGTCATTAGAGAGTCATTGCCATAATTAGTACCAATTTAGGTTTTAAAATTAGTTTTAATACTACGTCTTTGTTTTTGGTAACATTCTAACAATGAAAACTCTCATTGCCTTTTAGATTATGCTAAAAATGACTTTTTTTCGTTCCCCTCTTTCGGGACTAGAACCCACCTCACACAAAGTAATTCTACATTAACACAAAAAATATACTTACAAAGTAATCACCAAATCTCTGATACAAAGTTCCGATATCGAAGTACAGGCGTTGGTCGACGAGGGCCCTGGCTTTGGGTTCCTCTGGGTACAGCGCGCTGCCTTTGCCATACTTGTTCACTAGATAAGTTATTATAGCACGCGACTCGTAGATCGGGTGGCCGTCGTCCACGAGGGTAGGAACTGTGTGTTGTGGATTTATCTGCAGATCATATATATTTTTAGCTTTAATTTATTTCTCGCAGGGTAGGCAGAGATCCTGGGAACATAATGGGAATGGAGGTTCCCGCTAAGACACATACAGTATTAAAGGATTAATATTAAATGAGTACGTTATACAGAACTTGTGGTCCTTCGAACCAAAAATAGTTATTCTTATTATTATTTCAATAAATTAAAACATGATTAAAAACAAATGATATTTTTTCTGAAAGCTAAAACACGATTCGGTAGTTCGATTATAATTTTAGTTAATGCTTGCGAAGTGGATTGGAATGTTTCGTGACCGTAACCGGTCCGTGTTGTGTATGTAGGTACCTTAGATACCGTGTGGGTAACAACGCGCCATTGCATTACATTACTTTATTAGAAGTAGAATAGAAATTATTAATAATAGATAATTAATAGAAATTAATTGAATAAATATTATATATATACAATTTAAAAGAAAAACATGGCACAGACGGGAAGGGTTTGGCTTTGGATAGATACTTAATGGTTGTGAGTTTGATTTACTCTCGAGGAAATGTTGAGCCTACACTTATTTAAAAATATTTCGCTATGTTTAAAAATGTTTTGACACCAATTAAGTATATTTCAAAGTAAATTAGTGATTTTTTAAATTTCACGGTTCATTAATTTTTATTTTAATTACTTCTTTACGTATCTATAAAAAAAATGATTCACACGATTTTATAAGATATTCTTATCATACGTAACATAATTATACTAGGTTAAATTACTAGGAAATAGTCATAAGGACAATAAATATAGAAAAACAAACTAATTAATGTTAAATAGCTAAATTCAAATTTGATATACATTCATAATTTGAAGGCAAATAAAAGCTAAATAACATATCGAAGTGAAACACTGACTCTTTAGAGATCAACGACCTGCCGGGAAATTACATCATAACGGGTTTGATCTTCACTACACGGTTTATAGGAATATGATAGTTATGGTAAGAAACTTAAGGAATAAAATCGCATTAAAGCTAAACCAGGTGATACTATAAAAAGAGGCAGGTTTTTATAATCATAATTATTTTGGTTCCATGAATTTTTGGGAGTATTAAATTCTTTTATTGTTGAATATTAATATTTTTAAATGAAATTTATATAAAAATTAGAAACATAATATTAATAATAAGAAGAACTATACAAAATACACAAATACTTCTCAGAAAATAAATATATGTCCGAAAGCAAACATCCTTCAACTGGGATTTGGACAAATAACCATGCTTAGCCACAAATCAGGTCAAAGCACCACCTAATTTAGGATATTATAGAAATACCCAACAATAATAATAAAAGTGTTAATCGTTTATTCTAAAAAAACCTAAACCTTTGCATTGTTTTGCGAAATTCAAATATGCAGCAATTATTGTTATCTCAAGGATGAATAAATAATGAGTGTTGAATGCACACTGCAGGTCTGTAGGTACGAAATAAGTAATATAACATATTTATAATTAATAATTCTGTTGTTTATACTTATGTATTAAGTGGTTGATAATAAAAATATATATATTGAACGCGAATACAATTTACTTTTAAATTATCTTAATTAATTTTAATTATTTATTAGCCATTTATCTAGTTCTACAAGTGAACACGTAGTGCCTCCAGAATTACGGTGGAAAGTGCAGAGTGTCTTAACATTGGGCACCCTCAACCAACCCTGCTACTTGCAGGATACAGCATGAAGCTGAGATAGAGATATATTCACCCTAAAAACGTATAATCGTAAATTCTTACCTTAAGATATTCAGGCTTAAGATGTTCTCCATGATGAAGATCCACGAGTTTCAGATTGAGGTTCAAGTTGAGAGCACGCGCGGTGAGCAGCACCGCCCGGCAGGGCGCTGAGCCGGGAACGTAGTATAGGTCGACTGGCATTTTTCTATATAAAAATTATGATAATTAAATAATTAATTCTTACTAAACGGAGTGTCTCAACACTAGGTTTCCAGGTTCCCATTGGCTACCCTGCTATGTGCGCTGTGGGATGCTGAGAATTATGGTACTGAAGAATATTTTATTACATTTTAAACGATCTATTACAAATATACCAAAGCTTAGACGCATAGGACATGTGTTGCAAAATGCAATACAAACATTAATCAATTAGTATGTATGACTAGGATGTAACGTTACCGGGTTTATTTATAGAGCTGCGTTATAGGAAATTTACACTTGATTTACTTCTAGTTACTTATATAGTTATTAATTGTAGATGTATAGTTTTAAAATTACAACATTAATTTTTAACTGAGATATATTTTTTATTTTTATTCAATATTTTTATTAATTTCATGTTAGTATTATTTTTTTTAACTAAACTATTGTTTAACTTTAATTATATTTTTTTAACGAAATTGTTAATTGTTAGCGTATATTGTTGGATGAGTTGCACGTCCAGCTTGCACATGGCATCCAGTGTTAAGACAGTCATTTCTCACTTTTTGTGAAATTATTGAGACAGTGGTGGCACTTAAAACCGCGCTTCGTCTAATAGAGTGGGAAAATTAAATATCATCATTAATCTATCGAACCCATAACTATCGCGTTTACAATCACACGCGGTCCAACTAAGTCACGAAACCTCAACGACGTTTCTCTAATAACTTTTTTAAATTACTAACGTAGCATGAGTCTTAGGGAGAAAGGGATTAACCCACAAACATCGCGTTACAGTTATACCCTTGTGCCCCTGCGCCCCTACAGCTTCGAATATTAGTAAACACATAAAATAATCGTTTTTCTAATATTCCGTAATATGACTATGATGTTATCTAAGAAAACTGTAGAAAGGTCGTTTCTGTACATTGAAAATATTTAAAAAAAAAATAGTCAAGGTGTTAAAGGACAACTTCCAGAATCCATTTCCAGCATTTTTGGATTTTTTGTCTGTTTGTCGGTTTGTCTGTTTGTCTGTTTATGTGAACACGTATCACGTAAAAAGTACACAACAAATTTAAGCAACTTTTATATATAAAAATTATAAGTAACTCAGAGAAGGTTTTAGTTTTTATTTCATTGTAATCGCTTCACTCTATCAAAAGATATAAGTATTAAAGTTTTTAAGAAGTTCATATTTGAGATTGTAGAAATAGACATATGTAACGCTATCTATTGTCAACAAATGGTAGGTACTAAAGTATCTTGATAACGCATAAAACATACTGTTAAATTAAGTATTCATTTCGTCAGGTGGACTTTTAAACATTCTAATACTTTAGTACAACATAAATCCTCGGGCGAAGCCGCGGGCAGGCCGCTTGTTGTAAAATAACAGCCTACAAATAATTGTGTCACGTCGTGTTTCCTTATAACGCGGAATGTAATCAATAATACGTAACTACGTACGTACGGTTCTATACAATATAACTTAATGCAAGGCCGTAAGTTATTTTCCTAGAACTATGTAGCGAAATTTGTGAGTAGCTTAAAATATTTTTTTTACTGTCACAATTTGTAAGCAATATATTTTATTTCGATATCAAACGAAGAAGAACATTTACTTTCTATACGAATAATTTATTGCAATAGAAAATCTTTACAAATTTACACCAAAAATTTTGTTTATAAAAATATATATCTAAATTGAAAAATGCCTCTGGTTTTTTCGTCGCTTAAAAAGCTCATCTTTTGCTTAAAACAGTTCAAAAGTACTGAACGTAACTGATTGCAGATAAAACTGAAAGAAAAAAAATACTATTTTCAGATAAAACTGAAAGATAAAACGATTCCCAGTAATTAATTAACTAGAATTCGACGTAACTTTTTTATCTAGATCAATATAATGGTATTTAAAAATGGTCTTTCATAGAATTTGAAGGCAATAGCTCTCAGTAATTATCTTAGAATTAAGTTAACAACGAATATAATAATATAAACCGAGCAAAAAAATCTCTTACGGTTGAAGACTACAAATAAAGACTGTAAATAAGGTTTTTCGTATAAACTGGAAACGATTAGTTAATTTATACAAAAATTATAAAAATAATAGAAATTACTGAATACTTTTTGTACTTTTTTTGTTCCTGATTCTCATTTAATAAACCAATCAATAGAACAATTTAGATTTGCATTTAAAACCTAAACCATTCAGGAAGAGAACAATGTTTTAGAGTTTTTTTGGTGTCAGTAGGTTTTTCAATACGTCGTTGCAAGGTCGATGGTTTTTTTTTCAAAGAATCAGCAAAAAAAATAGATAAATACTGATTAGAAAAATGTTACTGAGCATGACTTGCATATTATATTATGAATAACATAGACGTTAGTGGACGTATCAGATTTTAATTTAAAAAAATATTTGATGAATGAGTCAAGTTATGTTTTTTGGGAAAAAATAAAGTCATTGTGGCCAACATACCAAGTTTCTTACCATACAGTGTACCAACATAATAGTTATGGTTTCGATACTTGTTAGTATCTAAATCGAGTATTTAAATGTTTGCTTTTTTTCTCTTTTAAAGAGAAAGCCAAGAGAAAACCACTGTTGCCTCTAGAGGCAAGCAAAAGGTGGAAAATAATTGAATAAGGATCATCACTATCAACAAAAATGTAAATAGTCCGTTAGGAATTGCAGATTGAAATATTTAATTAAGCTATTATTAATATTAAATTAATGTAAGAAAACACTTGCCGTTTTATCACACACGTCGTGTTCCGTCTTGCGTACCAATATATTTGTTTTAGCAAAGAGATAAATTAAAGTCTTTACAAATAAGTATTAAAAATATTATAGATAAGATAACAATAATTAGTAAGCATAAACACAAGCAATTAAAGGTATATAGAAATTCGAACGTCGGACGCGAATAGCAGCTATATTGTTTTGTAATGAATGGAATTTAAAATACCTACCACCTATTTTTAGCCATAAATATTATTATTATGAAATCTAAAATCTAAAAATAAATTCGAGGTATTGCGTGTTGGGTGGCGGAATTCAACGCCACGCTGAGTTCCACCGCACTCAACATTGTCATAATCGAACAAAGATTCAATCAGTATATCTATAATAATCCCACAAGGGAACACCAGAAATTTGGCTAGAGACTAATATTAAGAACAGCGCTATGTAAAATAGGGAAATTACTTTTTATGTAACTTCATTGAAAGCGTGGGGAACCGCGAAGGTCAGTGTATTGTTGAAAAGCTACAACTAAATACGAAGGTTCTCCTTTCATTTTACTGCTATGTATTGGATAAGAAAATAAAGGTTAAATTGATTATTATTGTTTATTATACTGTAAACAATAAAAGTTGAGAATAAAATGGCTCTGGATTTTTATTTCTTTTAAATAAACAAACTAAAAGTGCACTATATAAATGTTTAGTTTAGTTAAGTATATGGTTCTTTAGTTTTTTTTTCATATATACTTAATTATTTATATCACAATTTATTTTACTAAAATATTAATTACTAGAGAAATATAGTCATATAGAAGTATACTTATGGAGGTACTTAGAAATTGTAAAATCACTTTAACTTTTAAACAATTTATCGTTCGTATGTACTTAACTGATATAATGATAGTAATTATTTCTACGTTGATAAATAATATATTTAGTATGAATCGATGAACAAATATTACAGTAATTCTAATACCAAATCTTTATAAATTTACACCAAAAATTTTGTTTATAAAAATATATATCTGAATTGAAAAATGCCTCTGGTTTTTTCGTCGCTTAAAAAGCTCATCTTTTGCTTTACCTATATATAATTTAAAGTAGGTTAGTTACTATCAAATTTTGAATTAAAATTAATTTCTAGAAACATTAATTTCTAGAACCTCTATATATATAGTTTTTTTTCCTATATTTCACGCTTAATCATTTTAAGTGCAACAGTAACCTACCACACTTTGTAAATATTGGAAATAAATATAACTTTCATTAGAGAATAGTATATCGAGAGGACGTACTAGCGCAGTTGGACATATTTCGTCTATAAAATGAATTTTTTAATGGTGAAAACAAAAAAAAAACTAAACATATAAATTTACCTATGTGAGGCTGAATGGGAATTGAACCCACAATCATATTGGATAAATAGACACTTTCCGAGTATGTGATAATTATGACATATTAATATTTAATAAAAATATAATTCTATTGCATTTAATCGCACTTGTCAAGTTGTCACAACTAAGCTGTGATTACCAAAATATTCCAGTGCTTTTTATTGCTTACTATATGCAAGTATATAATACCGCTATGTAATAAGGCTTAGAAAGAATTATGAAATGATTTATTTATTAATAAGTTTTATTATTTTAAAACTGAAAGGTAGAAAAACTTTAATGATACATAAATTTAATTGACATTACCGTTAGAATATTTTTACGAAAATTTCCCTTTACTTAACCAAACCTACATTGCAAACAAATTTATTAAATTAAATTAATTACACGTTACAAACATCAATAAAAAAAAAAATATTTATATATATCTAAATTAAAGAAGATAGTTAGATTTCAGTTCCAAAAGCACTATGTTTACCATTTGTCATGAATTTTGGAGACATTTCTATTCTGGAATTCTGGAATCCAAAGTTAAATAATATTTTGATTAAAGTTTAACAATTAAATCTACTTAAATTGAATAAATCAAAATCAAAATAGTTTTTTATTAAATTAGGTTAATAAAAGTAATTTTGAATTACATAAAAATGTCAGTCTTACAGGAAGCTATCACCGGCTTGATAGGCGCGCCTGTTGAGATCAACCGGTAATAAACTCAAAAGTAGCACGTATAACATATAATTAACTAGCGGACGCGCGCAGCTTCGCTTGCGTATTTTGGGGGTGAATTCTAATAAACCATAAAACATGTGTTCAATGAAATGTTTTTAAGAAACTAAATTTCTAATTTTATAAAAATCGGTGGAGATTTAAAGATTTTTCANACATAAATTTAATTGATATTACCGTTAGAATATTTTTACGAAAATTTCCCTTTACTTAACCAAACCTATATTGCAAACAAATTTATTAAATTAAATTAATTACACGTTACAAACATCAATAAAAAAATTATTTATATATATTTAAACTAAAGTAGATAGATAGATTTCAGTTCCAAAAGCACTATTCTGGAATTCTGGAATCTAAAGTTAAATAATATTTTGGTTAAAGTTTAACAATTAAATCTACATAGATTGAATAAATCAAAATCAAAATAGTTTTTTTATTAAATTAGGTTAATAAAAGTAATTTTGAATTACATAAAAATGTCAGTTTTACAGGAAGCTATCACCGGCTAGAAAGGCGCATCTGTTGAGATCAACCGGTAAAAAACTCAACAGTAGCACGTATAACATATAATTAATAATAATAAATATATAAAACAATCATACCACGCATTATTATCAGTATATAAAAAGATTACTAACATTAACATTATCCAAAAAGATAGAGCCAGCTATTGTTAATTTTAACTATTAGTTGTTAAATCAGCTTCACGCTGTTTCCCGCACACAGCAGGGTAGGCAAACTAATATAAAACTGACAAATCTAATGTTAGTTATAAATTTAACTAGTCACCGTTAAATTTAACTATACAAATAAACACAAAAGCACTTTTCAACTTACGTGTGGATAGCGAGGCGTCAGCACGAGTAGCGGTTTAGCTGAGAGTAAGCGCTAGTGGGGGGCGGACGACGGTTATATACTACACTGACTACTGACTAGTGACCCCAGTTTTCCTTGTATATAATCGAGAAATATATAATATTGGATATTTTGAAATTTCTTCATATTTTATTGGAAAGGTATTAATAATGATCATTTTCATTCGTATTGTACTAGGGACACTAGGTTAAAATATGCGTTTTTCAGTGAGTAATATAAAAAAACCAGTCAAATGCGAGTCGGACTCGCGTGCTGAGAGTTCCGTACCAATATCAAGATTGTACGTCAACCTTGTTGATTGTATGTCATATAAATGTAATTTTGTATGAAATGGACTACGATTATAAGTGTGCAACGACTGTTTTTCGATGAAATATCTATAAATTTTAATTTTTGAATGTTTTTCCTTTATTTGTACTGTAAGTTCTTACTTCTTGGAAAAAATTATGACTACGTACGTTAACGTATACGTTCATGGGCATTATCCTATAGATTTTAATTACGTGGCAAATTTCATACAAAATGCAATGCGAAAACAATGCATAAACGTTCGTTTGTTCTGATTGCGTTCACTACCTGAATATACGCTATTAATTTTCGATTGATACGTCCACGCGATCTTGAGATAAATGCCTTGATAAAATGACATAGGGGTTCCGCTTCTTTCTTTTGAGGTGTAGAACCCTAATTTTATTATTTTTATTCACTGGCTATATTTTTTTAAAACTAACTTTGATAGCTTAACAAAATTATTGCTGTGCTTGTTGCTCTTAAAACTCAATAACTTTTACTAAGGCTTTATATATTATTACTTCCTAAAGTTCAACTGGGCTGTTACAAAAAAATATATTTCTTTATCACAAATAAAGAAATATCTGTTTTACTTGTGTTATTATTTTTGTGAAAATATAATACAAGAAAACAATTTTATTAGAAGACGTACGAATAAGTTTCTTCGTGCAGATAATAAAATGACACAAAAAGAAAAAAAATGGCAAAAGAAATGCTCACCGCGAGTTGTTCTTGGGTCTGGACTATTGTCTTAAATTCATTGTTTTGACTTCTTCGTCATTTACGTTTAATTTTATTTAGTTTTATATTTGTGTAATTTAATGAACCTTAAAGATTATTTGTCTTTTCACACTTTGAAGAGCTATTTCAGACCAGTGCCTCTCAAAGTATTTTTACTAGGCTAGCGCAACATATCTGATTTATAACTTGATGATGCTGTAGACTACGGATTACTTGGCTTTATATTGTAATGCTATTTAAGTAAAATTAGAATAAAAATATTGGTGAAATTTGCTGGTAGAGAATCAAGGAAATACTTGTTTCTTTCTGTCTTATAAAGGAATACCGAAATTAACGAAGGATTGTTCTTCATTTCTTGTACCTACAACTGGACTTTACACAATGTACCTACCAATAGAAAATATCCTAATAGTGTGTTTCTTACATAATGTGATGTATGAGAGAATCACTTAAGTGATTCACGTAATCTAAGAATATGTTTTAGGAAAATATATTCGTATAAGAAGCTCGGCGTTGAGTTCCGCCACTCAACACGCAATGTTTTCAGATATACCATATCCATTTAATCTATACAATACCGACAGCGTCAGCGTCTGTAAACACGAAAGTTCCAGGTTGAATGCCGTCCGAGGTAATGATTATATTCAAATTATTCCAATTTCCCCGTACAAAATGAGGCGTTAAATTTGATCATTCAACATGACGTTTCTCGAACTCGTCAGAAAATAGAGATCGGAGTGTCATTACACTACATAGTCTCTACTCGACCTGCTAAATGGAGAAATTTAGCATTATATTCGTTTAATAGTTTTAACAGGATTTTGTCTCGGAAATACGGGTTCGTTGACTACATCTCATATGTCAAAGGAACTCAGGCGCACAGCCTGGTTCTAAATCCTCGAATCGTCTAGCGTGACAGGTTAGAACAATAGTTATGGCCAGCACAGCAGTCGTCCTTATTCCGTGTGTATAAAGTAGCTTTATATGATACGGAAGTTTTTAACAAACATGGGATAGCGTTAGATTGAAACATGTTTTTTAATTGTTTCAAATGTTCTTTGAGCAGTATATAGGTACGTAGGTACGTGTTCCTATAGACATTTTTTATCAGCTTCACGTTTATTATCCCGCAAGTAGCAGGGTAGGCATAGGCAGACTAGTGTGAACACACCGCTCCCCATTTTTCGCCTAATTCCGAAGGCTTTGTGTGTTGAGAGGCGGAACTTAACGCCGCGTTTTGCTTCGACACCAGAGCGTAAAAATGGAAATATAAATTTAAATAAATGTTTCAGTATTTCGCGTGGGAATCGAACCCACAACCAGTCACGTTTACAGTCACACTTTGTGCCCCTGCGCCACGACTGGGATAGGCCACACAAACACAAATATATTACTTAATTAAGCTACTTATACGTTTTAATAAGGAATTTTAGTTATGAATGTTGTATGAAAAAAGCAGCGTCTAATTATATTTAAATACTATATTTGGATTGTACAATGGAATTCATAAAAATAATTGCTAGAGGAATATTTTTATGTACACAGTGTTTAAAGCGGCAGGAAAGTATATTAAATATCTCAAGCTATTTAATATAATAACTGTATTAAAGTTCAAGATTATTAATCTCTGTAATAGACATTAGCGTATCTACAGATATTTTCTGAGGGGGGCCTGAAATATAGCTTCGATTTACGGTTCGGTAACGTACGGCATTCAGTTTAGAAACATTACAATATTAAAATATTTTTACTCCTACCAACACACACTTGTTGCTGTCAAACAACATTTGACAGTACACTCACTGTCATGTGACAGTTGAAAATGTCAAAAACTCGAAAATGGTTGTACGATTAATATCAACTTTCATTGCAAATAACTAGAAAATAAACGATGATTTAGATGATTCTAATACAAATATCTATTAAGAAGTCATTTATATTTACTACAAAATGGGTGATAGTAGCGATTCAGAGGAATTCTTCGACGCTGAAGAGTTCACGCCCGTGAAGGGATCAAAGTGAGTAATTACACTCCGATATAGTGAAAAATACTTATGAATTTAGTTTTACTACAAGAATACTATAAGAACTTTCCACCTGGCTTCCTATAATACCTAGTTTGAACTGTTTATATAATATTAGTAGTTCAATAACCAGTCTTGCGGGACTATCTAGTTTAACAGATGTTTTGGTACCTGTACGTCCTTGTACGTATCGCCAGGTGATTACTCGTTAGTGGCGCGAGACTTATTAGTATTAGTGACTACTGTGTTATATTAAATACATTAGAAGTAAGCTGGTTATTATTTTGGCTCAGTTATATTCTTGTTGTTGAACAATGTCTAAGTCTGCCATGTTATTGTGTTTGCCAATAAAGTAAGGAAATTTAGTTCTTTTTGTGATATCATACAAGTTTAAATTTCAAAATATATAGAATTATTTTTTTTGTATAGAAATAGTAAAGTTATAAAAATATAGTAATAAAAAATAAACAATATATCAAAAATATAAAAACAATATTTACAGAAGATCTTCATTATGTAAGAATATAAGTGTGACTGAAATCTCTAACAGTGTAGAGACAGAGGATAAAACACTGAGTAAACCTGACAGTAATGTTACTGCTACAAGTACTCCCCTTGAACCTGTACTGCAAGATGATAGGAGTACTGTTAAAAGTGTAAGTATATCAATATTTTTTAAACAAAAACATAAATGAATTTCCTGATTTATGTCTAAATTTGAGACATTGTGTGTTGAGTGATAGAATTCAATGGTGCACACTGTTATACTAGAGAGAAGAGTTAATCTATGTATCTATGAGAGTTAATATATGTCTGTTGTCACATGCTGCCACTGCCACTGTGTTATGATGGCTAATAAAATTTTTGTCTTTTATAAGTGAGAAGTATTATAAAACAGATTTAATCAATGAATATTTGAGACTATCTTAGCATAAGTGATAATGATTTATTGTAAACGTGATGATTGTGATGATTAAATGTTCTTAAGTATCTGGTAAAAATTTTCTAGTCCTAGACAGAATGATAGCCCAGAATCATTATATTTAAAAATTTAATTGTTCCTTACAGTGTTGAAATGACATATCTGTCTTTACTTTGTATTGCACATACATATAGAGCAATATGCAGAGGGAATAATTTTCGAGACATCATGTGTTGAGTGATGGAACTCCATTCTTTGTCTTGATACCAGACCCAGGAAGTAAAAGTAATTCATTTCCCGTAGTGGGAACCAAACCCACAACCTTTTTAAAATCTCAGTGATTCCACAACAGGGTTAAATACATGTAAAACCTGCTTTTGAATGATGATTTGCTAAGATATTGAATACATTTTAAACCTACATTGTAACAAAATGTAAAATAATTATCTTTCATTATCTAGAATGAGTATGAGTGTATGTGTAATATAGGACAAAAAGCATTATGTCGTAAAATAAATCATTGTCAGTCACAAATAACTCTTTAGTGAATATATATTTTTTGTGTTTAATTTTACAATATTTTAAAGTTATTTAAACATCTGTATTATCTTGTATAAAAATTTGATATTTGGTGGTTTGGTTTTTGAATCTCTTAGATTTCATTGTGCGACAGCAGGTCAATGTCTGATTGTAGGAATTATTTAGGCAGAGTGATGAATGATTAATTTCCTTCTTTCACTCTTCAAAGGCAAAGTATGATATTAAGTTTTTCAATTCAATATGTCATGTCTTGAAATTGGGCAGAAAGGTGAGGATGTCATAGTGTGAGTGTCTTATTAGTTTGTTACTAAATGGTTTTTGCTTAATGCTCTTCAATTCAGGATTTTATAAACACTCTTAAATGCTTTTACTATTTTTACAGTTTACTAAGCAACTTCAAAGAAAAAGATGTTGTTTTCGTTTATTATATGAAATATTTTAAATAATTGTACTGAAGTTATAATAAATTAACTTATTTTCAAGGTTGTACAAGGACGTAGACGATTTCAAGAGCTACGACGATGTATGCAAACTGAAGAAGAAGATGAACCTGATCCTGGGGCTCCCCTGTCTGCACCAATGGAACACCCATTCAAGTAAGTTGCAACTGTATATATTTATTGTATTTGTATATATTTATTCTTTTCATCAATTTTGTTACCAAGAAAAACTTTTTTTGTTGTACCTACATGACATATATTACTATTGCAGTATGTTAATTTAATACATTAATATAAAACAATTAAAAACATATAAAGCTTATTAAAAGGGGTTTGTCCACATTGGCTGCAATATGGTCCTTTAAACATTTAGTCCTTACTCCATAAAAAAAATGCAAGAAAATATTAGTTAAAATTTATGATTTTTGTGGTTTTTATATAGTAAAGTGATATATTATTATGATATGTGGAAAGTAAGTCAGGATGGCCGAGCGGTCTAAGGCGCTGCGTTCAGGTCGCAGTCCACTTCTGTGGGCGTGGGTTCGAATCCCACTTCTGACATTAAGAGTTTTTTGTTTTACTTACATTATAGAACTCGTTTTTTTATGTTTTAAAATAAGTTATTGTTTTTAGAATCTTTTTAGATAAACTTGTTTGGCTTAACAAATTGCTTATTTATTTTTATATATAGTTCTTAAAGGCTCTATATTTTTTTTGAAAAACATCGATAGTGTTAAATAATGATCTAAGGCTATGACATTTAAAATATCTATTTCAGGATAATATCTCACGATACGATGAGTTTGCAAAGTATGACGTCACTTGGCAGGATCGGCAGGATATTGAGCGGGGCCGCCGATTCACACCGTTAGTATACTGGTTCAAATACAGTTATAAGATTTCGAATGAAATTATTTAATATGATGTTGTTTTAGATAAAGTGTTTTTTTTATTGTTCGCATTTTTTCTGTATAATAGTACTGTTTTGAAGACTTTTTTTATTGTGTCCCCTGAGTGTTAATAGTATAGTAGATTGAAATCATCTTTATTAAACATCAGTCCGTCAAAAATATGTTCATGTGAATTTGAAAAATAATAAAGTTAGTAAAATATTATATTGCTTCATCAGAACTTTAAATATGTTTTTTGTTTATTTATACATATATAAAGAGTTATAAATTTTAGAAAATATACGGGAATCTATCCTAGCACCTTCGGCCTCGTCGAGAGAACCTTCGACAATATCCGATGATCCAGCAGTAGATAGAAATCAAACCATAGGTATGTGATTTTAAATTTTAAAAATAATTATCCAAGTGGTAGATGTGATAATACTAGCATAATTAAATAGTCACTCGTAACAGTGAGAACTAAAAACAAACAATCTAAAACAAAGATGTTACTCAAAAGTACTTTCTAATTATTTTGCTAATTAAAAAAATATAAATAATAATTATCCTATTCCTCAGTCCTAGCAATGGCGGAACCGGACGTGATAGCAAGCACAAAAGCAAACAGCCTGAAGCAGAGCCGCGCCGCGCCCGCCGCCATCGTGGCGGTGTCGGGCGCGAGCACCGAGCCGCGCCCCGTCGCGCCGCCGAGGAAGAAGAAACGGAGTTAGTCTATTGTGTTCTTATTTTGAATTTGTTGGAATTATTTTGGTTTTTAATTCTGTTAAACCATAAATGCTATGTCTCGAAAGTTGGACGATGCCTGGGGAACAGAATGTTTTTAAACCAGGTTCCCTCTGCGTATTATGATGCAATCGGGATACAGCTTGAAGCTAAAAAAAACTTTAATTTTATCTATATATTTTTTATAATAATCTTAAATATAAGTTTATTTTATATTTTTAGACAAACTACACGGTTCCCAATCACTGTCAACCACCGACGGTGACAACCTAAGTATGTGCACAGACACTGATGACATGCGATATGTGAGAGATAAACCGCACGTTGAAACATTGTTAGTGGAGGTAAGCTTGTGATTTTTTAAATATCGTCGGCGTCAGTGAAATTTTAAGTGAAAAATTACGTTTTTTTATAGTAGACAATAATAGCAGTCTTAATAGTGATGTGAATACAACGTCCTTATAATGTAATTTATAATTGCACTATTAGATAGATAAACACTTCAAGTAATATATGTTTTTCCAAAATTGCAGTTTCAATGTTACTGCACGGACGCCGGCGATAAGTATGTAATATGTACATCAGTTTTAAAAGTCATAGTTCAATCCCAGGAGAGGGATTGAGCTGTTTTTAATTTCTCGTGACGTTTCTCTACGTAAATATTAAATACTTTTTATATTTATTTCAGCCAGCCTTATCAAATACGACGGCAAGTCAAACAATGGCGTTGCCGAGTCCCGCCAGTACTATAGAATCCTTAACGAGAGAGTTTCAGGATTCGTTAGAACTTTCTCAGTCTAAATACGGTGAGAACTAAGTGGTTTTTATATTTTTTGTGTCTGTATAATTTTTTTTATTTATTAGCGTTGGGAGGAAAGTAGGCGGTTAAGTTTAAAGCGGACACGACTCGCAGACCGTACTATAAATCACTTAATAGATTTTTTTTTGTTTAAATACTCAGGACTAATTTAAAAATTATAAATACAGTACAATCTCACTCGTGAGGCAATTTGAAAAGTCCACAAGTCTATAATCCCCTGAATATAATTTGAGTGTGGACACAACGAAACACGACGGTTGTGTGTTCGAATCCCATTCGCTCTGGTATCAAGACAGAGAGTAGCTTTGAGTTCCGCCACTTTCAATACACAATGTCTCAAAAATTTAAGGCCGAGTGGGGAACGGAGTGACTTAACAATAAGTTCTCCGCCTACCTTACTATAAGGGATATACAGAGTAAAGCTAACGAATATAACAATTTCTAGTTTTTAGAATGAACATAAATAGCATTTAAATTTATGCATTATTATCATTACAATTAAAATACGTCCACCATATTCCGTTTCCGAAGCTATCTTAACATACTGCCTTTGATACGAAAAATAAGTAAAAATAAAAAATACTTCCACCGTAATGTCCTAAAATTTTATAAAATAGCGTTTATATATGTTTTGTCTGTATTAAAGGTTAATTTGTATCATTTATTTTCAGCGGACTTGTCTTCTTTGAGTGCGAACGAGTCGCGATCTGAAAGATCGCATCATTCTGCTTTAGATATTAAGGAGGCTGTTAAAGGTGAATAATGTACAATATTTCTTTTAATAAACCTTTATTTCTCTAAAATATATAGTCCAATTAGTTACATTATTGTTCAACTCTTACAATATATATAAATAGAATATAATAATCTCATGTAAACTAATTCATTGCACGTAACATAGGAGAATACGTAGTAAAAGCACATGACGAAGAAAGATGGCGGTCAGGGGGTGGGGCTAGCGGAGTAGGTGGGACAACGGGAGGGACCAATAGCCAAGTGGGCATGGCGAGCGCAGCTAGCGGATCAATGGGAGGCCGAACGCATAGTGAGGGACGTCCGCCCCCCACTGGCGCTTCTAGTCTTGGTTCTACATCCAGGTATAGTGCAATAATGTATTGTCTCTTTCTTATTTGTTAGGTGGAAGCGGGATGGAAGATATATGGAAATAAGATCTGAGTTAATGGATAGCTATTAAAAATTAAATATATCATTATTTTTATTCAAACTAAATGTAATATTTAACTTTCCAGACGCACAGACGGAACGCGCACCCGTCGTCGCTCCGCCGGGGACTCCCCGCAGGGTGCACCTCTGAATGCACAGCAACTATCCGACATGGAGATACTGGAACAAGTCACCGTACTCAACTTGGATACAGGTGCCTTGTGATGGATTTATTATAGACATTTAAAAAATATTAAAACCCCTCGATACTAAAAGCTCTAAAGGTAAACCAAAAATTAGAAAAATTGGATAGTATTCAAACGACTGAATATATTGTTTAGAATTGTGGTTAAGAACACTTAAGTCTAAGTCAGTTTTTAAACAAAAAAAAAAACTAAATTATAATCGGTTGATCCGATTCTAAGGATGGTTGAGTTCTGTTCCTATAGATATGTCTGTCTATGGCAACAATATGTCTATGGCACTTCACAGATAAATGGGTCATCCATCCATCCATCAGCCTCTCAACGTCCACTGGGGGTCAAGCGTAGTAGTATTCTGAGATTAGCACTAACCTACGTACAGATGAATAGACAAATATTAAAAAATCATTGTTTTGGGTTCTATTGTCGATAATGTTACCGATTATAGATTTTGCCTATATTTTTCGTGACAGCGAACAGTTATATTTTTATTGTATAGATAACATATTTATATTAGGTTGAAAGAACGATAATTTGAGACACTGTGTGATGAGCGGTAGAACCTAACCTTGTAATTTATGCGCCAGGACGAGGAAATGAAAATATAATATAAAAAAAATCACAAGGTGAAAAACAACATCACAAAGTGAGGCCAAACGTAGCACAATTTCCCATCGAGAAAATGTTATATTTAATATTTTTATTTCCTCGTTTTCATAATGAGACAAAGCGCGGTGTTGAGTTTGGCTCAACTCAACTTACTCAACGCCTCCATAATTCAGCGGAGAATAGATTTTCCCTACTGCTGCTCCAGCGGGATACAGCGTGAAGCTAATAAAAAATAACAAAGTCCCCCCGCCCCACAAAGAGACATACAACCTAAACCCACATCAGCGCCGCCCGCAGGCGAGCGCGTGCCGCTCAGCGTGGCGGAGCACAAGCTGCCGCAGTGCATCAACCCGCTCAGCCTGCACATCATGCGCCTCACCTCCGAGTACATAGCGCGCCCGCCCGACGACGACCGCGCCAGGTACGCCACCTCACGCCATCTGTCACGTGATAGCTGTCAAATGTCAGCTGGCAACTGTCAGATATCAGCTATCAGCTTTGTTCCGAACGTGCCAGAGTCACCACCTAACTGTATTTTAATTGTATAATCGACTGTAAGCTGTTACGTGACCGCTGTCAGCTGTCATCTGTGAACCGTGAGCTTTAGTTATGGCGTCCCGAACGTGCCAGAGTCACTACTTAACTGAGTATTACTTGTATCAACCATTATATTACAAGCTGAAAATTACACTTGCAACATTTATTTGTAGATGTGTTTTACTATAATTGTGTATAGCTATGTCTTTTATATCGATTATTAAGCTTCGTGTTTTCTCAATACAGAATAATATTAGTGAATTATGTTGGACTGGCATCCTCGAATCGCCATAACTGAAAAAATAACTACATGTTATTTGTACCAACTGTAACTATATTATATTGTTTTTATGTTTTTCATTTTGATACAAACTCGCCATAAAAAGTTTCTTTTTATTCTAAGATAGCTATCAGTTATGTATTATATTATTGGTGACATGTTGATACAGATTATATATTGTGAATGGTAGTTTAATTTTAATATTTATTTACTTTTAGGCTGAATATAAATGAACTTTCTGTTTTTATTTATTTTGTAATTGTACTTAAAGTTAAGTTACTTTGGTAATCTTTTTTCCACTAGAACAAAGTTGTTAGAAAAAATTTTTTATGTTTATTGTTTCATACTAAATATATTTTTATGTTCTTTTGTATTTAGCCTATAAAAAATTGTAATAACTCTATTATTGCATGATTTTTCTCTGATTGCATCCATAATGAATAACTGTCTCTCTTTTAAATAACGTAAAAATTGATAATGAATGATTTAATTACATTTTTCAGGATTTTATTTATATTTAATGATAGCCTTGCACACTACACTATATATAAATGCATGATATTTAATATATTTAAAAAATACAATAAGACATTACCAAAATACAGAATATAGTTACATATACGTTCATACAATTGTACAAAATAGTTATTTAAAAACTTTTTCTTTTTTTTTTTTTTTTTATCCATGCATTAATGTTAATATCAACTTTGTTATCTATGTCGTATACGTAAGACTGGGGTTAAAATGCAATACTTAAAGTATGTAAAAAAATAATAAACCAATATATAAAAATGTAATAAAGTGCGTCGTGGCGCCGGAGTATATAGTCAGGCGATGGTTGTGGGTTCGATCCCCACTAGGGAGAACAATTGTATTCAAATTATTTTCTTTTTCCCGCTCTAGTATATTAAGTGCTGCGTTCATCTTCGTTATTTATGTAATCCCCTAAAATTAGACCGTGTATGGGGAAAGGAGTGTTTTAACACTATTTTCCTTCTGCCTATCATGCTATATCTACAAAAAACTCTATCTACAAAAAAAGAACTCTATCTACAAAAGAAGAATCTACAAAAAAAGTATAAAGAAACACAAATTTACAGTAATTCAGTCAAGATGAAAAAGAGTATGTGGAGGCAACGCGCCTCCATCAGTTACTACGCTAGTTCTTTCAACCTACTGAAGAAATCTCCGTCTACAATCAGCGTTGACACTAGGTTCAGTTCCCGACTGGGGCAAATATTTGTTTATGCCGTTATGTTGTCTATCGATGAGTCATATATATTAAATGTGCCTTTTGCGTCTCTTTATAAAAATAAATGAAGATATTTGGACGAAGGTGATGTGTTTTGTTTTTAAATTTTGCTTTAGTTGAAAAAAAAAAAAATTAAAACTTTGGTAAAATTACAATTTTGTAACATATCACCTTTATTAATTTGTATCTTTGTTTATATATTTGGATTTTTTTGTTACTGGGAATTACAGATATTGTTTTGGCGTTTTTCTGTTAATTTTGCAATACTTACTATGTAATAGTAGTTTTTTTTTTATTAAATCAGAATGTGTTAGGAATATTTACTAATATTTGGTTATAGTCATTGCAAACGTTCAGATAGATAAAAATAAAATACAAATAAATAAAAAAATATATAATATTCAATAATATTAATCTTTATACCGTAATTAATTTTGACTTTAACTTACTCTAAAATTATACTCTACACACATACTACTTTTATAATTCTTATATATTTCTTTCCTATATAAATGTAACATATATTATAGTATATTTATAACTAGAAATTAACAAAAATACGTACATGCTTTTTGTTTACAGTTTGGCTTTATCAATATCGCCTAGCTTTTACTGTTTGTGTAATTGCTTTGTAAAATACAAATATTATGTTATTCTAATCTTAGGAAA
>JAKRZM010000117.1:324623-372487 GCA_036379175.1 Heliconius cydno galanthus
CCTTAGCTTCACGCTTTATCCCTGGCGGGGTAGTCAGAGAGAACGGAGCGCCAAACGCTACGCATAATTTGACAATAGAAAAACGATATAATAGTCTAACGTTCTAAATTATTTTTTTCAGGACATGCGCACAAAATATAATGCCAAACAGAAATCTTCTCCTACCCCGTCCCAAGAGTCACTATCCTCCCTTGCCCCACCACCATCCCCCGAGGACCCTCCCCTGACCCCCTCAGCGCCCTTCTGCCCCAAACCCTTTTGCATATACTCCGGCCATACTTCAGACCTTCTAGATGTTTCTTGGTCCAAAAATAACTTCATTTTATCCAGTTCAATGGATAAAACTGTTAGATTATGGCATATTTCGAGAGGGGAGTGCCTATGCTGTTTTCAGCATATCGATTTTGTGACGGCCATCGTATTTCATCCGAGAGATGATAGGTACTTCTTGTCGGGTAGTTTGGACGGGAAGCTCAGATTGTGGGATATACCTGATAAAAAGGTGATTTTTTTGTATTTTTTTTTGCAGTCGTTTTTGGTGTGGTTGCCATGTGTTGGTAGAAATATGTGTGGTATTTTAGATGTTTACTTTTTGTATGTTTATCTGATTCAATAAAAGTAAGTTGGCTCCGTCACCTACAAATATATTTTTTTGTTATGTATTAAATTTAACATCTTATAATAAAATAATTATTAAAATTAAAAAATCCTTTTCACATTTAATATACTTTTCAACTATATTGTAACTTATTGACTTAAAATTAATATCAAAATTTTACAAAACAGGTAGCCGTATGGAACGAAGTGGACGGCAAAACAAAACTAATAACCGCAGCTAATTTCTGTCAAAACGGTAAATTCGCCGTCGTCGGCACATATGACGGCCGATGCATTTTCTACACAACAGACCAACTAAAATATCACACACAAATAGACGTACGATCGACACGAGGAAAAAACTCAACCGGACGTAAAATAAGCGGAATCGAACCAATGCCTAACGATGACAAAATACTAGTAACTTCTAACGATAGTCGAATAAGACTATACGATTTGAGAGATCTAAATTTATCCTGTAAATACAAGGGTTATGTGAACGTGTCGAGTCAAATTAAAGCTTCTTTTTCACATGATGGGAAGTATATAGTTAGTGGGTCGGAGAACCAGTGTATTTATATATGGAAGACTTGCCACGACTACTCCAAGTTTACTTCTGTGAGGCGCGACAGGAACGACTTCTGGGAGGGCATCAAGGCCCACAATGCGGTGGTTACCTGTGCTGTGTTCGCGCCCAATCCGGATCATATGATAAGGATGATAAGCGAGAGGGAAGCGCAGGGGGTTAGGGAGGATGAGGTGGTGAGTTTTGTTAAGGTTTTATCTGTTAAGTTTTAAAATTTTATTTTTAGTTTCACGCGGCATAGCAGGGTAGGTAGAGGAAATCTGGAAACATAATGCTAAGACACTTCGTTCCTATTGAGACACTTTATAAATACGAGCTTACGTGCTTTCTTTTGTATTAATAAAATAATATATTTTAATTTGAAATTTGTTTTAGAAGAATCGTTACCACGCTTTCAATCAGATATTTCCGCTAGGGGCACAACCTTGCGACGTTACGTTACCCGATAGGATAAGTATGATTCCAGTTCGAGAAAACGAAATATTTAATATTTCCCTCGCTCTGGTATTAAAGTAAAGCGCGGTGTTCAGTTCCGCCATTCAACACGCAATGCCTCTGGAGTTTGACGGAAAGTGGGAAACGGAAGTGTTTTAATGGGACCCAAATGTCTTAACGCGACGATCTCAGGTTACCTCTGCTCACCCTGCTTTGTGTGAGATAGCGCATAACACTAATAAAAGTATAAAATAATTAATATTCAATTTCAGCAAAAGGCACCAGACGCGGGCATGGTGTCCTCCTCTCAAACCGGACATGTGTTAGTTAGTGCGGACTTCAACGGCTGTATCAAAGTGTTTGTCCACAAGGCGAAACCGAAACACAGCTCTTTACCCGCATCTGCTTTAGCTTAGAAGGTAGCAAATACAGAGAAAGGTGGGAGGGAGCGAGGTACAGTATTTGTGATTTTTTTTTTCTTGTTGGGATTGTCGATTCTAAATTTCTTTATATAATTGGTATGGCTTTAACATATTTCTATTATATGAGTTAAACTGCTAATATATAGAGGCTTATTTTTTATGGGAAAATGAGAGAAATGATAAATTAATAAAGATTTTGTGAATAGATATTGAACATCTACAGATTAAATATCTAAGTAATTAAGAATTTTGATTCCAACCCAATATTTTTTCTATGGGATCTTTATTTGTTATGTCATATAATGCCCTTGAAAAGGACTTGTTAGAAAGAGCTAGTAATGGCTTATATAAATGAAGTATATGAAAAAAAAGTATAGCTGATTGGAACAAGATTAAATAAATATATTATTTGAAAAATATGGAATAATATAAAAATATGGATAAAAAAAAACTAAAAGTTTTTTTTACATATGTTAATAATAAACAAATAAAAAACATTTGTATGTATTCCCATCTAGGACTGGTATAACAAGTATTAATATTAAAACCAAAATGGCTGAAGTAACTTATGACGTCACATGTTACTAATTAGCATGTTGCTCTAATTTTTTAGGTCATTTAATATGATATTTTCTATGATACACTTTACTTTATAATAATAATTTTGCTTAAGTGTGACTAAAACTTCAAATAACACTTAAAAATATGTTAAAAGACAGGAAAAGTAATTAGAATAAATATATTTTATATTCTATGGTTGATGTATTTAAATTGCCTTAGGTATATTTTTAACATAATTAAAATGGCAGTTTTCAAAAATTAAGAATTAATTAAAATATTACAAACAAATGTGCAATAGAAACTTTAATTTGTAGATTTTGTGATTTTGATTTAATATTGAATATAACATATAAAATATAAATGTATGTCTGTATATATTTTTTATTTAAATAATTAAATATAAGATGGATATTATGATGGATAAAATATTTAAAAACCTGTTTACACTTTATTATACTAGTACTACTACTACTGCTAGGAAATAAAGTTTGTAATAGTGTGAACTAGGCTTTAGTTTCACAGATTATATAGATAATAAATAGGTGCGTAGTATGCGAATGTAAACGTGGCCACTTGCCAAAATGTTTAAAAACATTTTTGTTTCGTTTGGTTTCAATTATGCACGCAATTTCCCTACATGAGTTCAAAATCGAGAATAGTGTCATAATACTAAATTGTCTTTAACATCTTTACATAATGAAGGTAAATGAAATATATGAAAAAAAGGCTAAGAAAAAAATTATGAGCTATATACCATTATATACTTTAAAAGCCTAACTACATAGTAAAGTAGCGCAAATATAAGAAATCTAACAAATTTTTAATATTTAATTTTAAACTTAAATAATAGAAAAAATTCATATATTTTGTTTAATTTATAATATTTATTCCAAAATAAAGATATTATCAAATAATATTAAAAACGTATTTCGATGCGTATTTTTCTTACAAAAGCTATAGGAATTTAACGTTTTTTTTAGGAAACATCAAAATTGTATGCAAGCTTTACAAAATATTACTTGTCTACTTATATTTTTTTTAAGTAACTTTTTTTTATAAATATATATTAAATTCTATTTCTTATGATCTATTTTCTAAGTATAAATAAAAGCACTTAACTGATATTAGTGTAAAAAGGTTTTGAGTTTGTATGTTGGATATTGTAAAAAAAATTGTACAATATTTTTTTATTATTTTATAGAGAAAACTTGGAATAATCATCACAAATATAAATTATGTATATATGACTTTCAGTATTTGCCTTTTAAGAAAATTGTTTTTTAACAAAATGGTTGGTTGCTTCAAATATGATTTTCTATTTATTAATTTGTGGTAAACTTTAAATTTCCTGTAAAAAAGTCATAAAATAAGTTTTTCTTCTTAGATATGCAGAAACTCTTAGATATGCAGAAACTTCTTAGATATATTATTTGTCCATTATCTATAAAATGATCGGAGTATAGAAGTAGACAGAAAAAGAAACATCCTCGAGAAAATTTATTCCACCACTCGACGAGCAATGCCAGAATTCGGCGGAAAATAGGGAACAGAAGTGTCCTGATGGGAACCTAGTGTCTTTACATCAAGTTCCCAGGTTTTTTCAGCCTATCCTGCTATGTGCGGGATACAGCAAGAAGCCTAAAAAAGTCTTAAGTGTTTTTTGCGCAACATACAAACTGATATCAATTTTTTATGTATATATTTTGTTACTTTCCACAATTCCAAGTAATTCTTGCCTTCGAATATAAATAAAATATGTGATTATAAAAATTATGTTTAAGCGTATAACTCATGCCATGTATCTTATAACTTTATTGTATATTATTAATTTGCATTTACACGTTAATAAATCGTTATATTGCTATTTTTTTTGTTTTTCTGTTTTAATTAATCTTTCCCCCTTTTTATAGTGTCTAAGCGTTCGCCTTGTGACCCATCTATTCATTCATATTTGTAATTATTCTGTATAATTAAATTAAAAAAGTATTCGGACTAGTGAGTACAAATAAATGTATCAATATAGAATTTATTAAAAAAAAAATTTAATTAAACTTTTCTTTGTATTATACATAAATGATAATTCAGTGATCCAATTCAATACCTAAAAGTATGTAATTTTTCATCAAATTGATGTTTTTAATTTAGTTCAAAAAAGTAATAATTTTTTGGTAAAATCACTGATTTAATCTTTGAAACAAATTTATAAAGTATAATTTCGTAAACGCGTGTAATTGAAATTAATTCTTGAAATAAAATTTTAAAAACTCCATAAGCAATAGAAATATTTTTATTAACAGAATGGAATGTTCTTAAATAACAATTACATTACAATTAAAAGCTAGAAATAGAAAACACTTGTTTAAATTCATTTATGAAATAATTTTATAAATTAAAAAAGATAAAGGCACTGCAGTATACTATGTAATCATTATTATTACATAAGTGAGACAAATCAATAATATTTTCAAGTATATAATAAATAAGTAATTAGAAAGATAAAGATTTACAACTTTTTCTTCCTGTAAAATACGAATATTCTGCAAAAAAATACTTAAAAAATATCTATGTTACAAAAAGAACTTAAAAAATATAATTTCCACGGTGGTTTCTCTTTGTACTATTTTTTCGATCTACAGTCGTTAGTTTCAAAAATCGTTCAAATTAAAAGTGGTCCAAATGAAAAAAATATTTTGGAAATAAAATACGTTTTTTTTTAATAAAATATTAACAGTGAGAATATGTTTCAAATTGCTACTTTTCCACAAATTGAAATATTTATACATTAATTTCATTCAATTACATTTTTCGTTAAATATATTTTTGATACTTTCCACGGCGGACTCCCCTATAAAGCTTTGCATACTTATCTCTCTGTTAGGGATGGTTAGTGGGTTCTTCGTATAATTTTGTTCATTCCCGCTCCTAGTTCTACAATATACGGCAACCTTGAAATAAAAATGGCTTAACATCAAAATTACTTTTGGACAACAACTATGGAATTTTATAATAAACCTCTATTATCATCCTATTTGTCAAAATAAAAAATAAATAAATTTAAAGTTGCATCACTTTCATTCAAAAGTTATATTAACTAAATTATGTGTCTACCAAACCATCATAATACAAAATAATTTGTGAAAATTAAATTTAAACAGCTGCTTATATAAAAAATACACATTAAAACTATGCTTTCCACGGCGGTTTCCCCTGTAAGGCTCTGCGCACTTTGTCCCTCCGCTCCGGGTGGTCGGTCGTGGGTTCTTCATACATGTCTTTACTATCGATCTCTATGTTATCTCTTGGTTCTGGCGTTTCCGGTTCAAAATTCGCTTGTTTTGTGAGTAACTGGAGAAAAATATAATTTAATATTTATTTATTTATAGAAACTGTTGTATGTATATAGAATATATTTGTATGTATAGAGGTATTGTGTGTTGTATTTTTTTATTAAATCTAACCAAACATATATTTCTAAATTATAATATAAAAGTTCAGTTAAACATTGTAAATCTTCCTTTTTATATTTTCCATATAAAAAAGCGCGATCCTCAGTCAAAAGAAACAAAAGAGTTAAATTGACTGCGGCGTTGAGTTCCGCCACTGAACAACCAAGGGCTCAGATTGACGTGAAAAAAATGTTTTTTTTTATAATAAACTATATTTTACCATTTTGATATATTGTTGTATGTCATGGTCCTTTGATCGCGCTTCAGGCGGAGACAGTGTTGGTTTTGAATATTCTGCTACTGGAGACACTAAAATATATATATATTTGTTTATTATTATCACTGCGTGCGTTAAAAAAAAGTCCTACGTCCAAACTGCGGAGGTATCTTGATTAATTGGTTTAGGTATGGGTTTAAAATATTTTACCCTATATGCTGCTCCCGTAAAAGGAGCGCTGACGCTTCCATCTTATATAAAATAAAAAGGACACAAAGTCACATTTTTTTCATATAACGTCTTTGTTACATTGATGTATAAAGGCAATAAGTAAGAATGTAAGAAATTAAGAACATAAGTCATATCACATACAAATAGCATAAACAGATATTATAAAAAAAAATACAAAAAATCTCCCACTCACCACAATCCACACTAGTATGAAATCCGGCACTCCCCCCAACCCCACTATTGGCATTCGAAGCCGCTACCCCACTGGTGAGTATTCTTAGCGCTTGTCGCCACTGCGCCTCCATGACGCCATGCAGCTGAGATGCTATTTCACCGCGACGACGACGGTACGTATCTAACTTATTCTGTAAATAATTCAATAAATATTAGATAACTTAATTTAGAAAACGTATAAGAAATATAATAAAGCGGGATTTGAATCCGCGCTTCTTGAAAATTGTGCAAGACGTTGCGTGTTGAATTGTCGTGTTGGAATCGAACCCACAATCGTCACATTTACACACAATCCGCCTTAATCTCTTTTTTTAATATACAATATTGATTGGTTTTGCATTAAAGAAAAAACTATACTTTACTCTGTTGCCCACTTCCCGCCGAATGTGCATGAGCTCTGTGTATTCTGTTAAATTCAAAATTTTCTAATTTGTTTTACCTCTAAAAGACTTATCCTCTCGCTGGCCTGCGCTAGTTGTAGCCTGTACAGTTTAATTTCTTCTTTTTGTTTCTCTTCTAACACATTTACTTCTAATTTATGTCTGTAAGCAACAAAACTATATTTTTAACATTTTTAACCCTTTGCACTCCAGCCTTTATTGTTAGCTTTAAAATGTCGCAAATACGGCGTCAATGGAGTGCAAAAGGTTAAAATGTTATTCCACATTTAGAAAAGAAGAAGTAATGTCAACGCAGTAAATAAACAATGTTTAAATCATGCTACATAACATTTTATATATTTTGTAAAAAAAAAATATTTAATAAAATGATATAGTAGCTCAGGCTGTATATATAGTGTTAAGACACTCCGTTCCCCATTTTGCGCCGAATTCTGGAGGCATTGCGTGTTGACTGGCAGAACACAACGCCTCGCTGTGCCTCGAGACCAGAGCGAAGAAATAAACATATAAATTTAAATAAATAATTAACTTCAGAGTAAGGATGGAACCCACAACCAGTTGCGTTTACAATCAGATATTTGTGCCCCCGCGGCACGACTACATCAAATTATATAGTAATTTTTATAAATATATATTTAAGCAACACTATAAGAATATGGTTGATATATTTCTTAATCAATGCTATGGTCAATGCAATAATTCAAAATCAAAAATAAATAAGACACACACTACCCCCCTAATACCCACAGATATTGCCTAACATATGGTACTATGGAGAAACCTTGTATAAAGTGACATACACGTTGTTATGGCAACGCATATTGTACGCTCCAATTCTTTCCCTAGTAATTATAAAAATAAGAACTCACTGCTCCTCAATCCTAACTATCTGCTTATTAAAAGTCTCCACAATATGCAGTTCCTTATTCCTGGCGGCCATTTCCATGTCTCTTTCAGCTAATTCCAATTGTTTTTGGAACTCCTGCAGCTTTCCTAATACTGCATCTTCTAATTGTTGCTGGTAGTGGTTTTTGAGGTCTACTTTTTGTATTTCGAGTTGTTTCTTTAGTGTTTTCGTTTCATTGTCTTGTAAATCCTGTGTGATATTTTTTTAGGTTTTATTTAATTAAATATACATTTTATATAGAAAGATCTAATTTAAACATGCAAATAACACAACAGAAAGTTAAACTTATAGAGGAACATATAATTAAAACCTAAAATTTGAAAAAAAACATCACATAAAACTTAATTTACGTAATAGAAAATAAAATTAAAAATACATAAAAAAACAAATGTAGCTTATAAAAATAGCAAAAAAAATCATTTGTCAGAAGTGGGATTCGAACCCACGCCCACAGAAGTGGACTGCGACCTGAACGCAGCGCCTTAGACCGCTCGGCCATCCTGACTTACTAATTTAATAATCAATATTAGAACCAGAATTGGATGATGATTCTAATAAGGATATAGTTCCAAGAATATATTATATGGGGCACGGCAATGCGGCAGCCAAGTTAAGCAAAAAAGTAGCACGGTTGCACCACCCTTTTCTCGAAGCAGTTCAGAATATTTTCGAGTCACCGGCCGTCCACGGGGTTTGTTCTGCAGGTCGAGAATTCCTGAATGAAAACTATGTAACCAAAAACGCACTGTGTATTCTTTTGCGACACGACCGCTAAACACACCATTAGCCCTTCGAGCCGTATCCACGGCACAGGTGCCACGGTGGAACTCGTACTCGTATGCTGTATTTGTAGTTTTCCATTTATTTTATAAATTGCGTGACGCAAACAGAAAAAAAACAAAAGAAAGGCGGTTAACGGCGGCGGGAGTTCAAATCCAGCTAACTAACATTTTTTATTATATTCTAAAAACACATAAAAATACTTACATATTTCCTAGTTAACTCTGACACTTGATATTGCGATTCACTCAACTGTCGTTCCAATATATTGCATCTTGATCGTTCCTCACTCACTCTATCCTTTAATATATCTCTTTCTTGTTGTATTATTGACTTTCCTTCATTAAATGTTTGTAGTTTACTGCTAAGTTCTGTTACTTTAGTTTTTGTTTGTTCATGGTCTATACGTTCCTAAAAAAAAATGTATTACAATAAGTTAAAAAATATGCTAGGAATAGTATTTGCAGTTCTATGTTCAATAATTATTTATAATTATGTAACTTAGCTTTGAGGTTGTCACAGTGTACTAACACAAGTTGTGGTTTCTATTGTCATTCAACAGAATGAATGAATTTATTATTCAATTCTCATAAAAAAAAAATTAAATAATTTACCTTTCCTAAAGCATCTTCTAAATTCTTAACACAATCTGTAGACTGTTTGTTCAGTCTCATCACAGTTTCATAGTTTTCCTTCATAACTTCTATTTCTTTCTCTTTTACTCTCATACTCTCTTCTTTATTCGCAATAATTTTGTCCATATTTTCTTGAAGTTCTTTCTTTTCTAATGATATTTGTTTACATTTATCTTGATAATCGTGAGCTAAGTCCAGAGCTTTGTATAATTCTGTTTCAAAGTGGCTAGTTTTCTATAATTTTAATGATTAACTCATATTAGTATAAAATAAAGCAATTTATTTTTGAGTAATGTTTAGATTATTTCTATCAAATAATAGTTCTTTATAATCTTGTTTAATTTATTGTATTACAAGAACCAAATTACACATATTTTGTAACAAGAATACAACTATAGATAGCTGTTGGGGCTTTCATTCCCACTCAGTCAACACAATGCCACACCATTATGTTCCGCCACTCAACTCATAATGCCTTAAGAATTTGGTGGAAAGTAGAGAATGGAAGTGTCTTAACACTAGGTTTCCTCTGCTAAAAAAAATCTGACACAACATACAGCTAAAAAAAATAAACAAACCTTTTGAGCATCACCAGCAACCATTTTAAAATTGTCAACCTCTCTACACATCTTGTCTAGAGCAGTCCTATGTCTTTCTTCTGCTTTATCTAAACTACCAGTTAATCTTAGCCAGGCTTCCTTTAACTTATTAATTGCAGCATCCTTAGCTCTATCAACTTTGACTGCAACAGCCAATTTCTCTTGTTGTTCTAGAATTTTCCTTTGTAATTGTTGAATTATGGCTTCACAATGCTGCAAATAAACATTTATTTTAGTATATTAGACATTAATTCGCCCAGGTGATGCCATAACTATTGCATATACTATCAAACGCTGTTCCACTGTGCAATATTGGCTTCAAAAACAGAACTTGTTTACAGTTAAAAACAATTTTACTGCACCGCAGTTGCCTCAATAAGAAATAAAATAAAAGATAAATGACAAAATATTACCTCTCTTTTCAACCTTTCTTCTTCTAACTTGATATTATCAACCTTATCACCCCTATCAGGTTTCTCACCCCAAAGTTCACTTAAACTTAGTAAATCAGTATCTATAGTATCAATTTTATAAGCATCTCGTTCTAAACCAAAAGGTCTTAATTGTGGCATTTTGAACTCTTCATTCTTTAAGGACATTGTATCACTTTTATCTGCCATAGATCTATATGTGTTTTGACTATAATTTTGTGATTTATAATGCTCCAGTACTTTTGAAGCTCGGTCTAAGATTTTATTTGATGATGGTTTAAAGGTATCTGAATAGTTAGATGACTGATTAGGTTTTTTTGGAGTAGATGTTGGCTGTACATCTTTGTTTTCTGAGAAATTCAATTTTCTTATGCTTGGGGACTTTAAGTCTTGCTTTTGTTGAGCATTACATGAGTTAGTTTCTCTGTTATTGTNCTTTAAGGACATTGTATCACTTTTATCTGCCATAGATCTATATGTATTTTGACTATAATTTTGTGATTTATAATGCTCCAGTACTTTTGAAGCTCGGTCTAAGATTTTAGTTGATGATGGTTTAAAGGTATCTGAATAGTTAGATGACTGATTAGGTTTTTTTGGGGTAGATGTTGGCTGTACATCTTTGTTTTCTGAGAAATTCAATTTTCTTATGCTTGGGGACTTTAAGTCTTGCTTTTGTTGAGCATTACATGAGTTAGTTTCTCTGTTATTGTCAGCTTGTGAGTTTGTTGATGTACTGGCTTGCGGTGATTGATTTGCACTATTTCTAACTAAGTAAATATACTTATCGAGAACATTTGATGACACTGTCCGTCCACTTGGTAGTTGAATTGTATCAGCACTACTTTTAGGATCTAATTTTTGAGTTATATAATCACCTGCTGCTTTTATTACATTTTCAGGACTAAAACCAGATGGTTCTTTAAAATTTATTTCAGGAGTCTCATAAGATTCCACTTTAGTTAAAAAATCATCTATTTCGTGAAGTAAAAGTTTGTCATTCTTTTTACTTGGAGTAGATACAATGCTGCTAATGTCCCCATCCATGCTTTGCAAGTCATTTAATGGAAGTTCAATTGATTTTGTACCTAACTTTTTAAAGCTGCTTTGGTTGTAACTTTTTTCTGCAGTAGTAATAGAGTCTAGACTAGTCAATAAAATATCTTTATGTCTTTCTTTCCTAACTTTACGTCGACGTCTACGCGGAAACGTAAAACATTTACGATCTAAACTACGTTTATCACTTTCTGAATCCCAAGATTTACGCTTATGTGAGCTAACAGTTGAAAAAGCGTTACTAGTATCTAGTTCTAAAGTTTCCAAACGAGATTCTAATGAATAAACCTGATCAACCAGTTGTCCTAGAACTTGAGCAGTACAAGAAGCAGACTTCTGGACAACAGTCCTACTGGAGTCCAGGAAAGTGTCTTCAGAGCTGGAACTATCCACGAGGAAGAAGTTCGGAGGTATCAGCAAAAGAACATCAGTATCGTCGGTCTCACTCATCACAAGAGCTGCACATTTTACTACACCATAACACAAAAGCCATTATATTTCTATATGTGTATTTTTAAGAAATATATTTATATGATGAAATAAAAATGTATATGTCAGTTCTTTGCAACAATTATAAACAATGTTATAAATTATAATCAAGTTTCATCAACAGTCAACAACGGTTTAATTTGTTTATAGAAATTAGAATATAGTTTTTAGAATGTTGGTAGTTAGGCACTTCTAATTCTATGACATTTAGAAGCTGTCAACAAAAGTCAATGATCAAATGACATTTATAAATACATACGTTTAGAAATAAATAAAATTACTAAACGTTCAGGACGCGTTGCAATTAGCGCTCAAAGTATTTCAATTCAATAAAAAAAGTCTAAGCACGTCCGCACACGTACAATAATATCGTTAATAAAATATTATATATTGTCAGTAATTGAAAGGAAGCGAACGCTTATGCTTTTTATTCAAGACGAAGACAATGTAAATATGAAAATAATGTTTATATTACTGCTCTACTCTATTAAAACAAATATTTAATAAAGTTTATATGATGTATATTTAATAAGGTTATTAAACCTAGGATGCTTTTTAATATATCAATTGAAGCATATTGCGTACATAAAGTTAAGAAAATTAGTACGCTACAAAAGCTGTTCGATATTTACAAAAAAAAATTCTAAGAAAATAGAGATAATATTTTTTGAAAGCGGCTATCTCTCATCGTGATGTAATTTTTTAAATTATTATCTGTTAGTAAAATTAGCTTCACACTGTATGCAGGGTAGGCAGAGGTAACCTAATATTAAGACACACCGAATTACATTAGCCACTGAATTTTGGAGGCATTGCGTGTTGAGTGGCGGAATTCAACGCTGCGCTTTGCATATAGAAAAAAACAAAATATTAAATATATAATTTCCTCGAGTGGGAATCGAACCCACAACCTGTTGCGTTTACAGATTTAATACTTCTGCACGCAAATAAAGCTACTGAGCAACTGCATCAGATTTTACGGCAAAATATGGTCAATAATATTATGTTGTATGTGGGGCATTGTAAAAATGATATTGAAGCCTAATATTAAGTATTGATTTGATATATGTACTTGCCTAGAAGACGTCGGTTTTTTTTTAAAAAATATGTTGTCTTTTTTTTACTAACTTGAATAATAATAAAGATAAATTATTAAACAATATTTTTTAATTATTCTAATATCAAAGAAGAGAAAATATATAGATTTTTTATTAATATTACTCCTACCTTACTTACAAAGTAAAGACTTACAACAATAAGTAACCATTTTATTTTGTTGTCAATTTTTATAGCATTTTTGTTGCCTAGATTACATGATGCAGGTATTAAGACACATTGTAATAAATTTATTACAATTTATTTTAAATATAACTATTATAAATAATTAATATACAATAATCTTAATTTTAACTTAGTAATGGAATTATAAGTATTACTATAGAGTACAAACTTCGCAATATATGTGTATTTTTCAAAGTAAATTATTTTATGTAATAAATGAAATCAATTGATTCTATTTACACAATGTGAATTTGCTATAGATTATGTTAATATATGGAAAAGCAAATTGTATATTCATTCTGAATATTAACAAAAAGTATGATAAATGTACAAGTAAGCAATTGCAAATTCCAATATAATAAAACATTCTATCATCAAGAAGCTCTAACGGCGAATAATGGGGCCTGTTTTATAAAAGAATCTAATTTGTTTTTAAATAATTCACTAGTAATAGGCTCTCCAATACTACACAGTGGATTCCTTACAACATACTTAACATATATTTCTCCATAGATTTTCTTTAACAATTCTCTTACACCTTGAGCTTGGTTATCAGTGTTCATAACAAATTTAAGCCCTGATGGAGTTTCCAAACAATGAAGAGTATATTTTGATGTTTTGTAATTTAAGAAACCATCTTTTGGATCTAGAGGTGAGATTTTTGCAACAAATGATTTTATAGAAAAAAGCATTCCATACATTAATTTTCCTTCCTGCAAAAGACAAATAGTGACTTATTACAAAGTTATCTGCTATAAAAACTGTTATATACTTTCATACATATTAAATAAGCAATTTAGATATAATTCACTTAAGAATTTATTTATTAATTATTTTGGTAAATTATCTATCAACCTCCTCTCTAGACATTCCTGCCTGTTTCGTTCTGTTCCATTCTCCATAGTACAGTAAGGTACCATAGCGATCAAAAATATATAAATTATGAATCGTCATTATGTGAAATTATTTTTTATTTTGAATTGGGCCAACCAAAAAATAAATAGAGCCCTTTCACATTTGAAGTTTATTATTACTTTTGCACTTTGCAGACTTGATGATGACATCTGCTGTAACGTTTAAGAATGTGTAATGGTTTATTAAATTTGCATAAATTTGTATAAAAAAGGATTACTCATAAACTATTCTTATTCATTAAAAATACACATATTTAAGAAGTATTTTTTTTTGCTTAAATTACTGTTTTTATTATTTTTGCGATTGATTCCAAATTTATAAGCTTTAGACGTTTATTTATAAATAAATTATTGATATAGTGATATCGTGAGTGTTTTTTTTCATATATATTTAGCTTTATTTACTAAATGATAATAATCCGTAGAATTTCTTTTTTGATATAAAAATTAATATATTCTAATATATTCTCTATGGTCACTTTAAATTTTCAATAGTTTTCTGACCCTTATCCTCGGTCTGGACTAAAACGATGTTGTTAATATAATATATATTACATAAAACAAAAACACCATAAATAAATTAAATTACGCTTATAATAAAAAAGTTATTATATAAAAGTTTATGTACTAGTAAGTGGATGAATTGGTTACAAAATCAATACTTAATTATTTGTAGGTTATATTCTTACCTAATACTTATTCGCAGTAATTATAAATCAATAAAAAATGGATGAATATTCGAGAGAACCTTGTCCATGGCGTATATTAGATGATGCTGGCGGTGCGTTTTTAATGGGAGCCATCGGTGGAGGTATTTTCCATTCAATCAAAGGTTTCCGGAATGCCCCAGTCGGATTCAACAGGAAAATGGTACGATCTTCAATCTGTATTGGTTATAAATATATATTAATTACTATAACTACTCAAGATAAACATTAAAAGTATATTTGATATTACAATTACTTCATTTTTTTATACTTTCAATACAATTATAAAAGTAAGTACCTAATTGAAAGCATAAAGACCTTTATATAGCAGAAATTTATATTTTCATTTCTTCCCTCTATTGTCTAGGCAAATGCAATACCTCCAGAATTCGGCAAAAAGTGGATAATAGAGTGTCTTAACACTAAGTTCCCTCTGCATACCCTGTTGTGTGCGGGATACAGCATGAAGCTGAAGTAAATATATTTATAGTTTTTAATAATTTTTATATAAATTATTATAGTTGGGCAGCTTAGCAGCAATAAAAGAAAGATCACCCATAGTGGGTGGTAATTTTGCTGTTTGGGGATGTATGTTTTCTACAATTGATTGCTCACTAGTTTATTTGAGACAAAAAGAAGATCCATGGAACTCCATTAGTAGTGGAGCAATTACAGCAGGGATTTTAGCGGCTAGAAATGGTAATTTTAATAATATCATATTTATATATTTTATTATTGTACATTGGTATAGTGTCTTATTGTATACATATTCATCATGGGTCCTCACTCGGTAGAATATCCTAGCCTAAATATTTAGACAGAAAACTTAAGTGTATTTAAAACTATAGTGTATTTGAGGCTGTTGTGGGACAGGTGTACACATGCTTGACTGTAAACATGATGATTGTGGGTTCAATTCCCACTTGGGGAAATGACATTAAATATTTTCATTTTCTCACTATAGTATACAAGCATGGCATTGAGTTATACTACTCAACAGCAATACTTAGAGTATTCGGCAAAATATAGGAGATGAAGCTTAATGGGAATAGTGTCTCCTCTGCCTATCTTGCTATGTGCAGGGAAAAGAAAATTCTTCCTGTTATTCAACATACAATGGTCTTAAGTAGATCAAAGTTTCATACTTTGAATGAATTTCTAATAAGTTTTAAAAGGACAGGAAACCTAGTGTTATTTCTAGAACATTGTGTTTCAGTAAAAATATTTTTTAATAATCTCTTTATATACATTAAATAATTTTAATACAAGATTGTTGAATCAAACTATATTTTATATATTTTTTTGTAAAGTTACCTAACTAATAATAGATTAAATTAGCTTTTAATATGTAATTTACAGATTATAAATCTTGTTACAGGTGCCAAAGCCATGGCAGGTAGTGCGTTAGTGGGTGGTATCCTCTTAGCTCTAATAGAAGGTGTAGGTATAATGTTCACTAGATTGTCCTCCGAGCAGTTTAAACCCCAACAACCTATATTCGAAGATCCTTCAGTTTTAGGACAAAGTCAAGGACAGGGACAGAATTTTCAGTAAATATGATTGATAAGTAGAATAAAACAAAATTGTGCAGTTATTTAAGCATATGTGTGAGATCTGATGCAATAAGTGCAATTAGTATGAAAATTCTATATTCATATATGTATTTTATAAATTTTGTTTTTGGTTTCATTTAATCAGTAATTTAAATGTTCTTGTTGAATTTATCTATTTGAGAATAGATAATTTCTAATATTGATTTAGTAGTTTCTTTTCAAGGTTGTAGCTGAATAGTTCATGACAAAGGTTATCATTGTAGGGTCATACTCATTATGAAACTACTAAGAATTGAAATTTAATTGATAAATTAGAAATTATGACCATTGTGGTACAGTGGAGCAGAAGCCAACTGTAAACACAATGGTCGTAAGTTTGACTCCCGCTTGGGGCAATGAATTCTTTTCATTTTCCCCTTTGGTAGATTGGGCGAGTGTGTTTCACTAGAACAGAGACCTTAGCTAGGTGTCAAAAAATGGGAAAACTGCCTAACTAGCCACATGCAAAAAAATTATGAAAGTCAAATAAGAAAAAAAAATATAGAAATTCATATGATTTTGATAGTATATAAACAAATTCATATTATATAAATCAAAATTATCTTTTTTAATATTAAAACTATAATTTTTATAATGTGTAAAGTTCAAGCTGTATTTTATTTATATATACCAAAAAATTTTAACAACTGTTAACATTACCTTATATATAACATTTTGGCAGCATTATTTTTTTTCTCATTTTTAATTTAGCTGTACAATTTTGTATTAACAAATCTTGCCAATTGGCAGAACCTATACAAAAAAACAACCCCACCCATCATTTTTGAGTGAATTATTTGCATCTGTGATATTTTCAGTTACATACTGTTTGCTTATAATTGCACTTGACAATGTAAAAAAATAATTTTCCATATTTATATGTGTATTATAATTTATTTCAGCCATTTTTCACATACAACATATTTATTTGTTCCCCTTGATGTTGTTTTGTGATTTTGTTAATGGAAAAGTATAGATAAATATCTTTTAGGAGATTTATTAATTCATTCTTCTATTAGATTGCTTATCAAATTTTCAAGTTGTTGATTATATTATTTTGGTTGAAATAAATTCTAATATAAAGTTTTAAAATGGATACCAATAAATATTTCTAAAAAGTGGTTTTAGTTTTTTATTTTACAATTATTCCTAATTCCTATTATTTACACGTTTTTTGGTGAAAACAATGTGACTAAGTGAAATATCATTTTTTTTTTAATTTCTTCTATAATTGTTGTTGAGGGCATTGTGCAGTGGGATAGAATCTATAAACACAATGTAGTCTGATCCCTTTTCAGACCATAAATTATTTTTATTTCCTTGCTCTAAGAGGCAGTATAGCATTGGGTTCCAACATATAGCGCACATGGAGTAAAAGTGGAGAATGAAGTATTTTGTCACTATGTTGAAAAGAAATATGTGATGCAAAAAGAACTATCTCTTTATTTTAATTTAGGCCTGAAATAAATATATATTTAATTATTATTAAGTGGTAAAATAAATGTTGATTTCTTATGTGCTATAATTAAAGTTGTAAATTAGGGGGCTTATTTTCTACAGCATTCTCTCCCATTTTTCTTATATCTTTTATTATAAGTGCTAATGCTTCTGGTTCAACTCCTAGTTCACAAAGCCTTATGCATATTGTTAATGATTCTGTATCTAGTCCTGTATTGAGTAGTTGAGATATTTGATATAATAATTGAAAAGTTTCACGAGCTTGTCCAATCTGTGCGTTTTTCTCTGAAGTCATTTTGAATCACTGTAAATAGGAAGGGTAACATCACTAATAAAATAAAAATATTGCTTTGACTAAAGGTTGTGTAAAATGCTCACGTTTTTTATATATATTTATCACTTACAAGGTTGAAGAAATAGGTACTATTAACTATAACTCTTATTTTTGTTTTACAATTAAATTTCATAGGAACTTCGTAAGTTCCTATGAAATTTTGATTTTGTTAACCGAAGCGAATGTCAAATAATAAATTCATATAATTTAACGTCAATTTATTCACAAGGCTGTTTTCACAGACTATCAAAAACTTCAAGAAGTATGTCAGTTGGTAAACGTATATTACAGATTGAAGTATTTAAAAGTTTTCCGAATATATTATCAATAACGTAATTTATCGAATATTATTTAGATGACGTTAATTGTAATGAGTGGAAATTTAAGTAAGTTATAATATATGTATTGATAAAAAAACTTGGAACCACGAACGATATTAATAATTGACATTCGAAAACGACGATGAGCTATTCAATAAACATATTGTTGGTGAAATAATAAATACTTCTCTGGAAGCCACAAATGAGACAAACCTAAAGTAATAAATATTAAGGATTATATCATTATATTAGGATTGTCGTAGTTCTTAGCTAGCTTAAACTCAGTGGCTTATGGTTAACTAGTTTTCTCTGTAATTAACTGGTTTTCTCTAAAGTCGGCATAATAATTTTACGTGATAAAATTGATAATAAATGGCATATTTTTATGAATTTAATGGTATTATTATCAATGAAATATCATATAAATAAACACATTGAATTAAAAAAAAAACACGAACGTTTAGGTTGATCGTGCCTCTCTATCGATTGTGTCGCACTCTCGCTTGCTCGCTGGCGGCAGGCGGAACGTGACAATGAATCATGCTTTTTCGTGCGTGCAGCCGGCGTTCATCGATTTATAAGACGCCATCATGTTAAAAATGTTAAACTGACTGACTTATTAATTGATTTGGTTAAGTCAATTGTAGTTCAATATTTATAAATACATTATAATGATAACTACTTACTGTGTGATTACAGTATCACGACGAACGACAACGACGAATGTAAAATAATATTTTTTGTGAAGTAGGTACTACAGACGCCTAGTAAACATCACATCTACCTTATCTTTGAATTGTAACTAACAAAAGCTATACATGCCAAGTTACATTATAATCATCATTATCATCACCATCATCTAAACTAAGACCTCTAAAATGGCACGTTAGATACGAGTTTGATTTTCTGCTCTTCACTTTGTTGCTAGCCACTTTGTGTATGTGGGGTATCAAGTTCATCATCAAACAAAACGAAACTTGTAAAATATTCAAATATTTACTATGATTCCTATCGATTGATTCTTATTCAAAAACTTTTTCGGCATATAACGATTTATTCATGAGAGAAATTATGCACAAATTGAAAGTTACGCGGGAAAGTTGAGAATTTCTGAGCGCTTTTAACCATTTTCTATTTTTAAATCCCCACGTCTGCACTCCTGAAATAGATAGTTGAAGTTTCGGGTGTTACTTGTTGGTTGCTTGCAGTTTTAAAACTAAATCTAATATTGTGATAATTTATAAAAAGTATTTATATTTACAAGATAATTTAATATGGTAAGTGTTTATAAATAATTATACAACCTTAGCGGCATAATATTTATAGTACGAATGCCATGAATAATATTAAAAATAAATCTGTCACGTCATGTCGGTAAATTTAATACACGTGCGTAAAATGTAAAAGTACAACGTATTTGATGGAAGATAATGAATATTCGATTAAAGCCTAACACTTACTACGATATAAGGGAATATTAAGAATATGAGGTCTATATGGACGAGAGTTGTGGGTTCGGGCTATGTTAAGGTAACAAAGGAGTTAGAAAAGTATTTACCTACTAGTAAATAAAAATATATATTTATAATTTGTAACACATGCTAATAAAATAAATGCTTTTGAGTAGAATTAAATATCCAACAAAATATTAAAATAAATTAAAACAAAAAAAAAATTAAATAGACCATAAAAATTATAGAAGTCTTTCAACGTATATGAGTGTCACTTATGAATGCTTGATTTTGTTTTTTGTTTGTTTTGTTTTTTGTTTGAATGGACCACAGACTTAAATATTTGATATTAATTCTATCTTGGTACCTCCACGGGATCTCGAGATAAGTAGTCTTGACAGACGAACAGACGGACAAGTAAGTGGTCCTATAAAAGTTCCGTTTTTTACTTTTGAGGTGCGGAAAATAGACTGAAAGTAGAAAATGGAGTAACTTATTCTAGTAATATGTTAACTACATAAATATATTTGGTTCGTCTTGCATCAAAAAATATTCTTCATTTAGTTCAGTTTAGATCTTAATAAATTTTTTTCATTACCTGGCGCGTAAACAAACAGATAAGATATTAAGAAATATAAATTTTTGACGTAAAGTAAGATTATTGAGTATTGACTAACACCGTGCATGTTGGTGCTTCTAGCAAAATATGTCGGTGCATGACAGGTTATGTTATACTTTATCAGTAGTATAGATATATCTATCATGACTTTTACGAGTACATATTTGTAACAAAAACAAAAGAAATCTATATCGATATTTTACTGGACTATCAGTCCTTTAACTTAAAACGTATACGAATCTTTTTAAGAGATTTACAAAAAGTTAGGCGATTATCTTTTACCGAGTGACTTGAACATGAAAGTTTGATAGTATTTACTTTGGAAAGGCTGTCCTCTTATATTTTATTTGTTTTCTCTCTCATATATATTATGTAACAAAAAACGGAACCTGGCTTGATTTAGGGGCGTAGCGAATAGTTGGCTGTAAACTCGGAGGGATTATTAAAACTAAATTATTTAATACTTTTCCTTTGGTAATATAAAAAAAAGTGCTGAGTGGGGTGGGGTGGTGAGGTTTATACATTACGCTTAATGCATGTAGAGATAAAGAGCAATGAATATTCCATTTTCCGTTTAAACAAAGTTTAATATGCGTATTCCCTAAAGACAATTTATTATTGTATTGGTTGTACAAGTACAGTAATGTGGGTTAAGTGTGCGCAGCGAGTATTCAAACTGCACAGCGTCCCCCCTCTTCAGTACCGCGCGCGGCGTCATGCCAAGTGCTCGTATCAATTCGATGAACTGCGCGCTATTTTACATTCACAGGTAAGTGAAGATTTTTACTTAAATACTTACGAAATTTTGTCACATTCATTATCTATTATAATCATGTAATTTTTTTGAAAACACGTCATTTGTTATCGAGCGCTTCTGAATTTCTCCTAAACAAATTGTCAGTGTTGATATTTTATGATAATACTACGTTTCAGAGGCTTAGATTAAATGTGCGTCTAAGTGTACGCATGCGTACAGTTGCCCCCTCTTGCATATTTAGTTATTTTTTAAGTTATACTTCTTTTGGCGCGTTAGAGAAAACTGATGAGAGTCAATTTATACCATAGCGCATCGTTGCATTTGGAGGTTATAATGACAAACTTCACATTCTATAATGTGGACAAATATGAACTTTAACTTTATAATAAAAAGGTTAAATTTTGCTCACAAAAAATAATATTAATTGATTTTATATTAATATGAACATCGTATATTTTTTAATATAACGTGAGCTTCTCCCATTAGCTCCAATTAATTTATTTAATATTTCATTCTTTATTTATACAAAATTTATTGAATCATTATATTAATATCAAAATTTATAATGTCATATAATAGTTATATTCAAATATAAAACACATAACTCACAAATCAGCGGCATCAGTTAAAACAATAAATAATCTGCAAGGCAAATCCTACCTGCGGCGCGTGACGTCATGTTGGGTCATCCACAGCTGGCCGCGAGATACAAATCTCCTTTACTATCGGTCACTACATCACGTACCTACTTACCTTATTTTTATTTCTTTTTTCTTTTTTTTTTCTTACATAAGGTTAATGCTGTGTGCCCTATTGGCTTAGTTTTCTTTCTGATATATGTACACTCTTACTCTTTCTGTATTATTTATAAACTGTGTGTGGACTATCTTTCTATTGTGTTTTTTCTTGTATATGTGACTTTCGTTAAACATTTTGTAATGTAGAAGTCCTGATTAATCTCATTATCATTATTATTAATCGTCTACAAACTTTAATAATCACCACACAGACATCAAAAAATAATTATAAAATAGAACTAAGAGATTCATGTAACAATTAATCTGATTAAAATCAAATGTAATGATATAAAAAAAAATACTATTTTGCATTTTAATGGTATCAAAAGTATCAAAATAAAGTACATAGGTATTTAAAACGAGAATTAAAAAAATTAAACAATTACGTTAAACCGAAATCGAAAACAAACCAGAAAAAGTGTTAATACATATTATTTATCTCAGTAATAATTTTATTTCGAATAATTTAAGAAAAAATTATTTATAAATATTTATTAATTTAATCATTCCTAAATCTGTAACAAATGGAAAAAAACTACCGATAATTCTGTTGTATGTATAACGTGCAAAAGATATGAAATTTTGAAAGATTTCTTTCTTGTTCCGCCAAAGAAGTATAACTTTTTTTACTTACTGTTTTTCATTCTCTTTAATACATATAATTTTTTGATTCAGAGGCCAATGAAACATTGGAAATGCCTAGAAAATACCAAAGAAAAGCTCCGGACAGAATGATGGTCACAGAAGACCAGTTAGAAACCGCCAAATTATTAATCTCGAAGGGTGCCAGTAAACGTAAAGCTGCATCTCAAGTCGGAATCACGGAGAGTACTCTGCGCAAACGCTTGAAAATTGGTAAAGTAGCCAAAAGTTTGGGCAGATTTTCTACCACATTCAATGCTGAGCAAGAAAATGATATATACAAATATATTAAAGGATGTGAAGATTTTAAAAACAATTTCACCATGCAGAACATCCAGAAGTTCCTGTATGAATATGCTGAAATAAATAAGATTACGCACAGATTCAACACAACTACAAAAGTAGCTGGACGAGAATTTGTACATAGGTTTCTAAAACGGTTTCCTGGATTGAAATTACGAAAGCCAGACGAAACTACAACTGCCATTGACTTCAACTTGATATTACAAGAAGTTAGTTTTGTTTTAAGATTATTATGTTGATTTTTATAATTATACTAGATTTCTTTTATTTAAGTAACAATATTGTTTCTTTTTTTGTGCCTACTTGAAAAAAATAGTGTGTGTTCTGTGTTTTTATGTATCAAAACATTGCATTCCTGCAACATATTTATTACTCGATATAAAAAATTGTTAGTGCCAAATTTAATTTCTTACATTTTATAACATGATACTTAGTAACAGTAATAAACGCTACTGTTTGTTTAACTTTTAATTTAATTGATTTCCACTCTAGCCCTGGTAGACTAATAACAGCCTTGAGTTCCGTCACTTATTGTCTGTATATCCGAAGATTTGTCAGAAATTGAGGAATGGAGTGTCTTAACACTAGGTTCTCTCTGAGGAAAACGCGGGAAGTTGCTTTTTTATGAAAATAAACAAAAAATTTTTCTATCATACCTGTAATATAAGTTATGAGAAAACTTTCTAAAGTATGTTATTAGTTTTTCAATATCTATTGGATTGCAGGCCGACCCAGCGCTAGTTCCATCGGGCGGGGGCGAGGGCTCCCTCGAGACGAAACCGGCTGAAAATATTTGCGAAGATGCCAAATCTGTAATAATTTATATTTGATAATATTATACTTAATTATTATCTTATACTTAATTGTAATATTATCTTAGGTTATCTGTATTTGTGAAGAGAGTTAATCTAATTTTTGTGTTTCCAAAAATAAGTTATAATACTTGGAAAGTACCTAATAACTGCTATTTCGTTGCAAAACGTAGAAATCATTAATTTTAATATATATTTTTATAGACAATTTGTTAGTACGATGAATATTTTATTATAAAATTCTTTTGGCTTCAACATTACTTTATTATAGAGTGAGGGTTTCCACATAGACTCGTCAAAAATGAGAGATGAGAGAGAGCCGTCCTGGCGCAGCGGCACTGATTGTAAACGCGACGGTCGTGTGTTCGATTCTCACTCGGTGGAATGATTACAAGCCGAAAGCGCGGTGTCGCGTTCTGTCATTCAACACACGATGTCTCGAAATTTGGTCGGAATGTATGAAACGGAATGTCTTAATATTAGGGTCGTGTTGTCCTGTTTACACTGCTTCATATGTGGGATGCATCGTGAAGCTAAAATAAATCATTAATATTTTTTCTTTTGGTTACTTATCATTTAAGTACTTCATTTATTTACAAATAATTTAATAGTTTTTTCTGATAGTCTTTCAAAATTAAGGAAGAAGTGAACCCTGAAGAGATTTTGCAACAAGAACAGATTAAGCAAGAAATAAAAGAAGAACCTCTTGAAAACAGTCTGCCTAATTCACCTGAATCAGTTGGAGAAACTCCAACGGATCCATTACAAATAGAAAATTCAGAAATAGTACCTAAGGTAGAAGAGTTGAAAGAAGAACCGAAAGAATCAGAGATAGTAGAAGAAAGTAAACCAAATGAATCTGCTAGTTCAGTAAGTATTTTTTATTCTTTTATACAGTTTATACAGTTGAGACCGTCGTGGCGTAGGGGCACAAGGGTGTGACTGTAACGTGACGTGGGATCCTCACTTGAGGGAATGAATTATTATTTCTTAATATTTTCATTTCTTCGCTTTGGTACCAAGATAAAAGACCGGCGGTGAGTTCCGTCACCCAACACGCAAAGCTGCAATTATAAAACAATTACAGCTTTAAAGGCAAAAATGGTTTTTTAAAGCATTTCGGCTGAATGTTGAGAATCTTTATCGAAGTTTTAGAGCTCATTTCAAGAGCCGTTTAGATAGTACTAAATATTTTTATCGGATCGAAAGTTTGTAAGTTTAAAGCCTTCTTTAAAAGTTTTTTGAGTTTTGAACTACGCTGTACTTAGCGAATGATAAGTATTCAAATATTTATAGGGATTGGAAATTGAGATGATATGCTGAGAACTAAGAAACAGTTGAATTGAAAGTGACATAATACCTAAAGTATTGCTTTAACTCTACTTTATAACCGTTTTTTTTTAAGAAAATATTTAAAAAAAAAGCCGATTCTTTAAATATTATAGATAACGTGTGATAATAATTTTAGGGAAATTGGCAAGAAAGAGAACAAGAGCTTCTGAAGAAAATCGAAGACTTGGAAAAAGTCAAAACCGAAAGGAGCGAAGATGGCCTCAAGTTGGAATTAAAAGTGAGTCATATTATAATTAATTACATTTAATTAGAATTAACGATACGTGGAATTAATATTGTGCAAAAAATAATTGCACTAGACTTACACAGCTTCTAAGAAAATTGTAATTATTATTTAAAGTTATTAATAAGGAGACCAGTCATGGCGCAGAGGCACAAGCGTGCGATTGCAAAAGCGACTGGTGAGTTCGAGTCCCACTCGAGGAAATTAAATATTTTCTACTACAATATAACTATAAGATACAAATCTATATATTTAGTTAATTTAAAACACAATACGTGCAAATGCTAGCAAATCAGGATTTGTCAACTTTTATAAGTTTTATTTCTCGTTGATCTGAAATTAGTAAGTACTTATTTTTAAATTTATTAAACGATATAAAACATTTATTTTTTTACTCGTAGGTACGTGAAGAAGAAATTGATTTACTCAAAGCTCGCGTGAAGAACTTAGAAACTGAACTGCAAGCGGCGCTCTCTAAGCCCGGCGCAAAAAACCAGGACATGATTGAGAAGATCAAACAACAACATGAAGAGGTAATAACTGTTGAGTGACGGAACTCAACGCCGCGGTTCATCTAACGGAGCGAGGAAATTAAAATAAATGTAATCTGAGTGTGTATCAAACCCACAACCATCGCGTTTACAGTTCGACTGCACTATACTGTTCCACTGCATCACCACGGCCTCTATAATAATAAAGGTCAATATAAAAAAAATACATTTAATATAAATTAAAATATACAAAAGAGATTCGTGAAACTAACAAAAGATAAAAAATCATCTGAAAATCACAGAATTATTTCATTTTTGAATTGTTACACTAAAGGATAATTGAAGTTCTGAAATGAAAAAAAAATGTTTATTTTCGAAAAATGTTTATATATATACTAAATTAAATATGAGGCCAGTCGTGACGCAGAGTCACTTATGTGTGACTGTAACTGCGACAGTTGTGAGTTCGATTCCCACTCGGGGGAATTACTTCGCTCGCTTTTGTGAAAAGAGGGGCACAGAGTGCCTTAATATTATGTCCCTGCTATATGCAGGATATGCTCAACGAGAAGCTGAAAAGGAAAACTACATGTATGAAGAGCATTTAAAAACTTCTTTTATATTTCAGTTGCTAAGCAAAGCTCGTGGCATGATATTTGATAAAACAAAAATGGTCAAGAACCAGGAGCTCCAGATAGAAGCGTTGACGACTCAAGTGCAGTCGTTGAAGGACATTAATCTTATTACAAAGGATTTACTTGAGATTAGAAACTCTGAAGTGAAAGCTATGGAAGTAAGTATATCGGGATAGTTCATTGGGTCAATGGTTGCGGGTTCGATTTTCAATAAATGTTTTACTTTAGCTTCATGCTGTCTCCTGCACTAACGGTGTAAGCAGAGGGAACCTGGGAATCTAGTGTTAAGATACTCCGTTCCCATTAAAACACTTTCGTTCTCAACTTTCCGCCGAATTCTGAAGGCATTGCGTGTTGAGGGGTGGGACTCAATTATTTAATTGTCTCGACTGGGAATAGAACCCACGACCTGTCGCGTCGGCAGTATCTACACTTGTGCCGTTACGTCTGGACTCAAATCAATAAATATTATTGAAATTTGTAATATCTTCGATGATGTATTTTATAATTTTTGTATTTATTTTTTAATTTAAATATTTATTTCAGGATCGTTTCCAAGCCATGGAGTCGAGGTTCAAAGCGGAGAAGGAAAGATACGACCTCGTATTGAAACGCGCACAAACCAGCAACAATATAAATGATGACTTACGTAAGGAATATGAAACTCAACTCGCCATATTTAAGGTATTTTTTTAAAAGCTTTTATTTAACTTGCAATGTATGTTCGGTGTGAAAAATGTGTGTTCGGGTGAAATCTTAGAGCTCAATTTTGAAGTAGATATCTTCAATCGATTGGGCGTTGAACTCCGGCGCTTAACACACAATGCCTAGAGAATTAGTGTGAAAGTGGAGAAAGTGGAGAATGTGGAGAGTGTCATTAGGCTCCCAGGCTCCCTCAATCTATCCTGCTTGAAGCGAAAAAAGAAATCTTTTTAACAATAGTGTACGATAATATATTTTTTCTAAATGCGTCACAATCATTTCAAGCATAAAATATTATTATGTATCTTATATAATTTTAATTAACAACGGTTTATTTATGACTCTATTTTTTTGTGTAATTGAAACAATGTATATATTTTTTATTATTTTATCATTTTATTTCCTAGAAATAAAAATATACGGCGGAATTTTTTTTGTATAATACTTAGTTTTGTTTTTAAATTATACGTATTTAAAATTTATTTATTTGATGCCATATATCGTGGTTATTAAATAATATGTGATTTTCAATAATTAAAAAAAATGTGTATACAACATTACAAACAGACAATAAAATAATGTGGTCGTGGTGTATTGGCGCAGTGTGTCGGTTGTGAGTTCGATTCCCAATCAGAGTAATGAATTATTTTACATTTTCATTTCCACACTTAACGCGACGTTACGCAAAACGCGACGCGACTAGACAATTCGACGAAAAGTGGGGAACAGAAGTGGCGTTTAATGGGAACATAGTATCTTAACAGTAGGTGTGTAGGTTCCCCCTTCACACCATGTGTGCGATGTAGCGCGAAAAAAAAATAAGCACTGAATTCAAGAAGTGCAAGTTAACGTTTGCTATGTTAACATTTTTTACCATATTTGTTATACTTATAACATTTTTTTTTATTATTTTAGGAATTAAGAGAAAAGTACGAGTTAAGAGTTCAGGCGCTAGTGGCTGAAAATAACCGGCTCAAGGAGTCTTTGCAAGGAGGGACCTCAGGATAAATGATTTTTATAATCATGATACATTATGTAAAATTTGTGCCTTTTTAATATAAATAAAATTATTATAATATAGTTATATGTGGTTTTTTATTTAATATTAACAAGTCCTGTTTTCAAATAATCGGGAGTAGATCCGTGGTCCAGAGGCCGGTCGTGGTGCAGGGGCACTAGCGTGTCACTGCTACTACTTGTAAACGCGACAGGTTGTGGATCCGGCCGCCTCTCGAGGAAATGAAATATTTAATATTTTCACATTTTCTTTCTGGTAAGGAGGGCCATAGCGGCGGAAAGTGGGAAAAGGAGTGTCTTAACACTAGGCAGGATAGGTAGAGGGACTACCTATCCTGCATGCACATACATGCGGAATATAGCGTGAAGCTGAAAATAAAAAAAATCCATGGTGCGCCACTTCACTCGTCATTCTACTGAGATAGGTTTGAAGTCTTAAGATTAAACAAAATAAAATGTAATATTATAAACAGTTTAAATTAATAATGGAAAACTATAGTAGTTTTCCATGAAATTTTTATATTATTATTTATAGTTTAAATCTCCATCTGATAACAAAGACTAATGCACGTAAAAGTACTTATTGTTTCAATCATTTGCCTATAATTTAAAATTTGGACCGACCTTTTATTATACTGGAATTGACAGCACCACTTTAAATGAAATCACAGTTTTAACTACTCTATAAAAGCCTAATTATAATTCAGAAATAAAATAATTTCCAAAAATGAAGAAGTTATTTTTTCAAACAAAATAAATAATAAAATTATCGTTTTAAAATAAAACGGCATTTGTAAAGTATAACATAGGCACGCACACACTTACCTGTCAAAGCGGCAACGTCGCACACGTATGTGTGCGTCACACGAAATACAGGTATGGATTAAAATCGTGAAATGAAAAAAAAATCCTACGTCAAAACTGTTGAGGTACCTTGATTAATTTTATTAGCTCTGGGCTTGAAATATTTTACCCTATATGCAGTTTCAGTAAAAGAAGCGCTGCCTCTTCCACCCTGTATAATATTGTTATAAGAAGTATTCTTAATTAAATGTTGATTTAGTTAATTTATTTATATAGAATATTTTTAATTGTTGTTTAAGTTGATTCTTTTTAACGTAATTTTCTTTTATTTTTTTATAAATCTTGTAAAATATACCTCAATTTCCCATCTTAATTTATAACACATATAAAGAATTATAATGCAATCGTGCCATATCAGAAATATAAATTGTATACAAACATGTAAAAACGTTACGTAACGTTACTTATGTAATTTTTATTTAAATGATTTTAATAAAAATATGAATATATTATGTACCTATATGATTATAAGAATTAGTCTGTTTGTCTGGATTTTTTTTCTCAAGAAACCGTGGAAGAAACGTACCAATTTCGAATTAGTATTAAATACAAACTCAAGTGTCTCTTTATTTTTAAGCTACTATACGAGTATTATAATCTAAGAATATAATATACTAGCGCACGCGCCCAGCTTCGCCTGCTGCTGCTGCTGACTTGCACTTGAGTAGGAAGGCAGACTCTGGCAACAGCCGGGATTAATGCCAGGAAGAAGAACAATCTAAGGATATAATTAAACTGTGAAATATATTCTTTAAAAACATAAACTAAAATAAAATCCTTCTTTCAGGGAATAGACATACTTAATCAAAATATATTTTGGTTTAGTTTTGGGATTTCAATGATTTTTTATTATCTAGCTCTTAGGTCTCGACAACTCTCAGCTTTACCAAAAGTTGTTTAAAATCTGCAAAAGGAAATTACTCAAGTAGTATAACGTGGTAGTAGCAAGCATATTCATAAACTCTACGCAAACAAATATGCCGGCAGCTACTAGTTTCATATATACATACATATACGTAGTCATTGCAACAAGAACTATAAGTAAAAATTTAAATTCTTATATATTATAAGGATAATGTTTATTACTTCATTATTTTCATCGCCATTGGAGGATTGGTTGAAGCTGAGATTTAATGTTAAATTCTACAAAAGATTAATAAAATTGTCTATCATACGGTAGGTATGTATTGAAATTTTATAATCTAAGCTTGTACGAGTAAGATCAGTCTGTTTGGTTATACGTGAGAATGTTTTAATTTCCAGGTGCGTTAAAAATATAAGCATGACTTTGGGTTCTATATTATTGTTTTCGCTCTGGTTGTTCTTGTCACCAGAGCCAATAGTTGGCTCGATAGCAACTCAAGTATACGACTCCTTTACCGGCAGCATCATGTCTCAGCGGGTGTATGAAGAACATGTGAAGCTAAATAGATCTTTGTAAGTACAACTGTTTTACTTTAAATATAGAAATTAAATAATGTAAACAAGTCTCACTGCGTATATACAGGGTGTACCTTATATTTTGAAAACTACAAATGCACGCACATGCGGTTAAGAACCTATTATTATTTTTAAGCTTAAAAGTTCTTAACCTAACCTAACTGGCAATTAAAAACCGCTAAATCTGTAGCTCGAATATAGGAGAATAGAATAACAGATCGAGGTCTATTTACTTTACACGTTGTCGGTGGAATAGTAGGTACTTTATATAATTCCTGGGAATTTTATCCATTGCCTAGGTAAAGTATGTAATGGGTAATAATATTCATAATATTTCATACAATACCTGGATGCTCCAGGTTTTGTATACATTAATTTTCCTTAATATTTTAGTTGGTGTGCCAATGAGATCGCACCCTGTGACCCGTTGGAAGGAAGACGAGTGGATGGTACTTGTAATAATTTGAGATTTCCAAGTCGCGGTGCAACGCATACACCCACTTATAACATATTACCGCCGGTATATGATAAAGGTATTTTTTAATTGTTATATTATTCATCACATTTTGTTTTACTATATTAGAAGGAACCTTTATATAAATAAGAGTTTCTTCAAGTTGAATATGAATATACACAATAAAATTCCAGTATAACGCAAGTATTCATTTTTTCCAGATTTCCAAATAAGGAAGGCTAAAAACGGTGAAGAGCTGCCCTTAAGTAGGAAGGTCCGCACCACGCTGCTGTCAGAGGGACGCATGCCGGATACCGAGTTCACGCACCTCGTCACCTACTTCTCCGTGTTCGTGGCTGGCGATGTACATTCCTTTCACGACACTAGTAAGTTTACGTGGAAAAGAGGATTATATTGAATATAATTGTCATTAATTTGGTTTTCTCATTCTGGTAACAGGGCAAAGCGCGGTGTTGAGTTCCACCTTCAATACGCAATGTCTCGAAAATTGTGCGAGCAATTATCATTTCATTTACTGTGTCGTACAGTATCGATATAAATTAATATTTATTTTTAAATTTGGGTCCATAGTTAACTATATATACTGGACCAAACACTGCTGTGAAGAAAAAGGGAAGACGGATCCTCAATGCGCTAGCATCGTAATACCGGAAGACGATCCAGTACATCGCTTCACTGAAGAACGTTGTCTTAACTTAACAACGCCTTGGACTTTTCAGTCTCTAGGATGTGCGATGAAAAATACTAGGCCGGAAAGAGTAAGTTGTTTTATAAATTCTTTTTTGCATTTTGGTCGATAAAATAAAATTAATGCTCTACTTTTACTTTTACTTCTTGCTTTTCAACAGTATAAAATTTTAAATAGTATCGATAGTAAACGTGAAAAAAAAAGTTACTCATTTTCCTTAAAAATTTTTTTTTTAACATTTTTGGGAATAAAAAAATATTAATTGCATTAGGCTTTTATAGAGTAGTTAAAACTGTGGTTTCATTTAAAGCGGTGCTGACAAAAACACTCTGTATATTAATTGTTAAATTTCAAAACAGATTGTATCAGCAACACCATTTTTCGATTTGTCGCAACTATATGGTAGCGACAATAACAAGTTAAAAACAAAAGTGAGATTGTTCAAAGATGGTTTACTGAAGTATGAGAATGTAGAAGGGAGTTTATGGCCGCCGACGCACGGTTTGGATGCTAGTAATGCAGTTTGTCATGAAAACGTGGCACCAAAGGAAACTAGATGCCATGATACGGGTAAATATAAGTGTTTTTTCTCTACATGAACAAACCCCAAGAGGACAATCGTGATGACGTAACGTTTAAACGCGATTGGTTGTGGGTTCGATCCCCACTTGAGGAAAATAAATATTTCATTTCTTCGCTGTGATGTCAAGTCAATGGAATATCTTAACACTAGGTTCCTGTACTAATTATCGTAAGTTTCTTAATATTAATTAAATAAAAATTTAAAAAATGTATAAGTTAAATTGAAAAGAGGAACATCAAGCTGTCAGGAACTTACCCTAAGTTATTTATACAAGGTTTCAACAGCAACAACAGCATATTGGGTGCCAACCTGTTCACAATCTGGATGTGGCGTCACCACAACCGCGTGGCGAGTCAGCTCGCGCGCCTCAACCCGTGCTGGGGAGACGACCGGCTGTTCCACACCGCGAGGGATATCAACATCGCTGTTGTTACACAGATATTTTATTATGAACTCATCGCTTTGTTACTGGGTAAGTTATTATTACATGTATTTTTTATAAATACATACTTTGGAGATGTTACTCTTATTGTCCCACGTCTCGGAAAATATATGTGTTTTTTAAAACCAACCTGTAAATAAAAAAAAAATTCTAGGGGAAGAAAATCTACATCAAGACGGCGTTTTGTCTTCTTCATTTGGTCACAGGGATTTGTATGATGAAAATCTGATGCCTGCAATTGCGTTGGAATACAGTGTAGTGTTACGTTGGATGCACACTGTGCAGGAGGGTGTGGCTAAGTAAGCATATATAAGTTCTTTTTATGGTACAATTTAAGTAGTGTAAACTTGAAAACTTTATTGAACCTAGACGTTCAAGTTATAAACAAATATATGAACATAATGTAAAGTGCTATGTTAAATGTATAAAACTTTCATATATTTGGAATAATATATTATAATATATTAAAATACGAACGTAATTCAGTGTATTAAGTAAATAATCCAGTAGTTTAAGCGAGCGAAGCCGCGACCGGGTCGCTAGTATTTTATATATATTATCTTTAAAAATCGGCTTAACAGTTTTTACTAATGGATTTTGGCAAGTTTCTTTTAACATTTAATGTCGGTTTTATTACAATCGGTTCATAAATATTTGTTTGTTTATTTGTGTATTTATGTAGGTACAAATCTTAGAAATGGCTTAACCGATTCAAATGCAGTTTTCAGTATTATATTTCGGAGAATTCACTTAGAAGCTTTCACAGTTTACAAGAGGTTTGGTTCGAAATCCGCTACGTTAAATTTGTTGTACATTTTCAAAAAAGTTTTTTTCTATCCTGAATAATAGTTTGAAAATTTAAATTTTTGCAAAATATATATTATATACAATTGACTGAAACTATCATTTTAAAAATATAAGAGTCTCTAAAATGATAGTGCTATTGGAACATGACAGAAATTCAGATTAGGAGTTAAATATTAATCGAAATGTCATTGAACAGGATGTACGACAACCGAGGAAATTACATAAAAAGTAAGAAAATAGTTGACTTAACGTTGAGGACAGGATACTTAGCAGTGGATAAGAACCTACATTATTTGACGCAAGGCGCTTTTAGACAACGCATGGGGAAAATTGATAGCACCATTGATCCTGACGTAAGTTTTTTTTTGCTTCATGCTGTATCCTGCACGTAGGAGAAAACGCATAGGGAACCTGGGAACCTCGTGTAAAGAAACTCTGTCTAAAAGGCTGTGTAAAATCTTGTAAGCCTTTTTTTTGTACAAATCTTTATTTGACGTTTCCCAAAAGTTGATATTTTTAAAAGGTCACTATAATTCTAAAGGTGCGATGTAATGGATGAGTATGTACTTCAACAATTAGGTATTTGTAATTATTAGAAAATATTATATTTGTTTTTCTGGTATTAAATAATGTGTTTAAATTGCTTTAGAACTAATTCAATTAATCATTAAATATCGATTGGATTGGAAGTGGTACACTTATGTCTTTGCACTAGATTATCTGTGCTTTGTTTAAAGTTAAAATACAATTTATTCATATCACATAATATATTATGATAATATTCTTTATATATTTTTATTACACAATTAGATGGCAGGAAAGGGTTTCCCGTTACAATATATAGTAGACCTGGCTACAAACGATCTTTCTAAAAACCGTCTTTTCGGTGTCGCGCCATACATCGCGTACAGGAAGGCGTGTTTCGGAGAGGATATAAGAACGTTTGAAGATTTGGAAATTGCTATAGATCAGGAGGTAAGTGCACGAAAGCTTAAAAATAAATCGATACTATTTTTATTATTAATTCCATCGCATTTCTTTTATTGAAAACTAGGCTATTTAGTTATGATCTACTGTTTTTTTAAATTTATCTTTAATTTTGGTGTAATTTTGTCGTTTACCAGAAAATCGACCTTCTCACGGAGTTGTACAGTTCTGTGGAGGACATCGAGCTCCTCGCGGGCGTGTGGACAGAGCGGCCGGTGCGCGGCGCGCGCGTGCCCGCCACCTTCTACTGCATCGTGGCAGAGCAGCTGCGCCACTTCGCTGCCAGCGACCGCCACTGGTACGAGGCCGCGGACCGCCCCGCTGCCTTCACGCTGCGTACGTACCTCCATTACCACAGCGGCCTTCCTATTCCTCTGCGGCGATCTGTTCCCCATTGTACCTTACTGTATATGTGACTACTGCACTTGCAGGTCAGCTACTGGAGATCAGGAAGGCGACGATGGCGCGACTGTTATGTGATGTCGGCGATGGTGTTACGAGCATACAGCCTAAAGCGTTCCTAGTGCCCGGGCCGGGGTAAATGTGAAAGTCGATACTTGTCTCTTGTCTTTATTCTTTGTGTATCTTTCTTTATTCTGTCCGACTTTATTCTTTGCCATTTGAAATTGAATTGAAATTCTTGTAATGTTTTTCATAGAAGATTAATTTATTAATTTAATTTAAAAAATCTTGAATTTACTATTATATTTTTGTTTCAGAAATGAATTTCACAGTTGCGACGAAATTGAAAGTATTGATCTGAGTGCTTGGGAAGACACAAAGTGCGAGGTGTTGCAAAACAAGTTGTATAATGATGTATTATAATTTCTTAATAAATTCTTTAAATTAAAATAAGTTACAATTAAAATTAAAATAAGACATATATCTTTTTACATTTATATTTTAGGAAAAAATATTACGTTAAATATTAACAAGTAAAGCTTATTATGTGTAATAAGCTTTTTTTGGAGAATGAATATTAAATTTATATCTGCAGCGCTGCCCCATAGCAGCATTCCATAAGACAAAAAACTATAAAAATAGCTATAGTAGTTTCAACTTTCCCAAGAAAATGTTTGAAATCTAGGTTTTAACCCAGAATTTTGGCGGAATGGGAATTTATGTGGAAAATACTATATTTACAGTGTGCGGGCAGTTACGATTTACCTACATAAATATGAAATAACTAAACATTTTTCTATTAAATACGACAATTTTTGCAGGCAAAATCAAATCAATTCCCAAAATATTCACATTACGATTTATTTTTTGCTTAACGGTATAAATAACCAGATTAAGGTTATTAATCCATTTTTAGGTTTCTATATCTCAAAAAAAACACAAAACCCTTATAAGATAACTTTATTGTCCGTCTGTCAACTGACCATTTTATTTTAGATCCAGTTGAGATATCAATCTGAAATTAATATCAGATATTCAGGTTGAAATTAAGCTTCTAATACACCGCAGTCAAAAGATATCGTTTTTGCTTCATTTCGTGTGAAATTCACCCGTAATCCAAACATACCGTATATACCGTACTTCCTGTAGACCTACACTTATGAAATTTAGGACGAATAAAGGAAAAAATCCAAAATGTATAAAATATACATATTTTATAGAAAATACATACAATACATTATATAAAATAAAAAAAAAAAAACTTTATTAGTCGCATCAGGCATATCAAATGTGATATCCGAAGGTGAAAGCCTCAGAGAAGAAGTATAACTGAGCCACTAGGTTCTTTAAGTGGCAAATTTCCAGAATAAGGTCCGAGCATATTGCAATGGGTGAGAAGCGTCAGAGCTATCCGTTTGGAACTCATCGGTTTTGGGCGCTCTCAAAGGCCGTACTTGACAAATTCTTTCTTTCTGCTTTCGTTTCCGCCGATGCACAGGACATCTTGGCCCATACGGCGCAAGAGAAAGCCAATCTATTGGGCGTTCTCTTTGGTTCGAACTCTACTTAGGATGACAACGCCGCCAACCATTCCGCGTTGGCAGAACTGAATGCCTGTGGTTAAGTTCAACCTAAAAGCTATAAGGCGAGCTCTATCCTCTTTGGACATCCACAAGCCGAGCGGGCCAGATGGCATCTCTCTTTTAGTGCTCCGTTCATCTGCTCCTGAGCTGACACCGACATTTTTATTATGCTCACATTGAATAATTAAGTCGTAGGTTAAGTTAGATTTACATATATTTAAGTTAGGTTTAAATTTAATTTATATTTAAATTCACTTAAATATACTTTTTAACAACTAAGTTACGTTTAAATATAATTTGGTTACTTGTTCCATTATTTTATCCTTATGTTGAAATATTTCAAATATAATTTTACTTTTTGTTTTATTTTGTGCATATGATAAAGTTTTGAAGTCACGTTTTGTTTTTTTATTATTATTTTGCAGATTATATATCTCAACTACGTCATGAATGTGCAGAAGTATGTAAATATGTTAATTTATAAACTACATTTTACCATTTTAATATGTAGCTATTGCAAGAAAAATAACAAAAAAATTACGAACAAAAAAATGGTTGATTCTTATATATATGTATAAGGATGATACTAATTATTTCATTTTTCATAAGTACGGCAGGGATTAGTGTTCACATTTAGTTTCCAGCATTTTATAGTCAGTTAGTGTTATCATAAAAATGAAAAGGTTTTTATCTTTTTAGTTTTTTTTAGTTTACATGAAGTAATAAAAATGTATTTAAATTGATTTCCTATATTTTTCTTTCCAACTGTAAATTATTTGTATAGTCGTCGTGTTGGTTAAGATATCATTGATACCTAAGTTAGGAGATTATAGTTTTGTTATGATTAAAAAAATATTGATTTTCAGTTTTAGCACTTATTAATACAAGTTTGAATAAAAATGAAGTTTCGGCCTATACTGTTGTTATCGCAATTGTTGATTTTGTCGCCCGTGCCCATTCTTGGCGCTGTTGCAACGCAAGTATACGACTCCTTTACGGGTAACATAGTAACACAAAAGGTATATGAGGAACATGTGAAGTTAAATAGATCTTTGTAAGTAACAGTTTTACGTTAATTTTATGAATTAATGAATAATAATTGACGTTTTTATAATATTACTGTTAGTCGTTACAAAAAAATTGACTAAAAGAAAAAAACTGAGACTAAGATTGTAAGAAATTAAATGAATATTAAAAAGCGGAATAAATTTGTTTTTTTTTTAATGATTATAATATTTTGATTTAAATTAATTAATAATAATAATAATAATAGTTTAAAACTTAATGTCTTATTTTTGTCTTATTTTTATAATTTTTACCTGACTGCAGCGAAGCCCAAAAGGAGGGTTATATTTTAGTGCGTATGTGTGTATTGTGTCTGTTTGTTTCTTTGTTCAGATGTTACTGTTAAACTAATTAATTTCGAATGCTATATTGTGGAGGTTGAATTATATAAATTATTGATTTAAAAGTAATTTAGAAAAGAAAAATCGTAATTTTCTTTTTGTTTTTATGCACTTAGTTTATTTTGTTTATTTTATTTTGTTTTAATAAATAATTTGAAAATGATTTTAGTTGGTGTGTCAATGAGATTGAACCATGTGACCCGTTAGAGGGCAGACGAGTGGACGGCACTTGTAATAATTTAAAACATCCCGGTCGAGGAGCACCCCACACGCCCACCTACAAAGTATTACCGCCGGTATATGATTCAGGTATTGTTTTATTTTCATGTATTTTCAATATTTTATAGATGAAGTTGTAGTGATAAGTCATTTTGTCCCTCTTTTCATTTGTAGAGTTCTGTTAACAAAATATCCTATGCGATTTTGTTATATATGTGTCTGTCCACCTGGCAACACCAATTTTTTTACAATTGCGTGCTGGTAACAAGCTGAAATTTATATCAAGTATAGGTCTATAGTCTCTCGGAGCACAGAAAAGATTTTTAATCTATTTATTATTCTTTGTCAATACACACGTTAGTTTAATTTTTGCTGTATATTGTGTGTAATTCGCCTCGTAATCAAAGTTTCCAGTCAAATAAATTTATAAGTAGATTGATCCATTAAGGTACTTTGTCCATAAGTCACGTGTCAGTGTTGAGTAGCAGATCTCAACGCTGCATGTCGTCTTAGCAAAATGTAGGAAAATTAAAATAATTCATTCCCATGAGGGGAGATCGAATCCTGTGTCAACTGTCAAGATGACCTCCATTCTTTTTCATAGTTTTAAAGATTTTATCTGACCTCTACGGATACGCAGCCTGTACTTTTTATCAGCTTTATTTTAAATATTTAAATGTTGTTTTATAATATATTCCTCATGTTCCACACATGTTGTGGTCAGTCAGGCATGTACCAACGACGTCACGATGCACGTGCAGTGGTACACAAGCGTGCGACTGTTGATGCGACAGTAGTGAATTCGATTCGCACTCGGGGGATGAAATATTTAATACTTTAATTTCCTCGCTCTGGTAAAGAAACAGTGGTTTCGTTACTCAACATGCAATGTCTTGATGTCTTGAATTCTTTTACATTATAATTTTAAGTATAGATAATAAATATACATATTTAAAGAATTTAATTTTGTGTTTTTGTGAATAAGTGTAAAATTATTTATTGTGTTGTTGTCTGTGAAATAAAAAAAATATGTTGATTTATGAAGCTTTTCAAGGCCCCGAGGCCGTCGTTGCGTATCCGTTCGATGACCACTCGAGAAAATTAATTATTAGTATTTTAGTATAAAGTTTTCTATTGTTATTATGGTAAGTAATGTCTTTAAAATTGGGCAGAAAGCGGGGAATAATGTAATATATAGTTATGCTAAACTAAGAAAAAGCAAGTAAATTATAAACAATAAACCTGAACGAAATCAGTACCATTAACACTCACGCACTGAATGCAACTCCAACGATATTTTTTTCATTAAAATCAAATTACAAGTTTAACAGTTACAAGGGAATAAAGGAACGGACATTCATTTTTCTTCGTCACAGTTGAGTAAAAAGTAAATAATGTGTTTTTGTTGCATTAACTACTGTTTACTGTATCCTTTACAATACCTTATACAAATAAATTTTGTACAAAAGATGACCTCCGTTTAATTAAAATACTTACCTCAATTAGCATTTTTCACCGATAAACCAAGTGCGTTAGTAAAATAAAAAACATTTATATCTAATATTATTGTTTTTTCCGTCGGATGTCTGAACTGATTTATGTAGAATATATTTTTATGATATTTACAATTTGTTTAATATGTACATCCTAAATTTATGTATGTTTGTATAAGTACCCATCCACTTATAATAACATTTCATCTTTTAAATTTTTAACTGGTCTAATAAGAATTTAAAAGTAAATATTTCATTTATGCGTCTAGGTTTACGTCTCTATAATAGTATTCCGCAATGTGTTCTAGAATTGTTGCTGCTGAAATTTAAAATAACTGTAAAAGCGTTAATTAGAAATATTTTTAAACAAAATCATTTCAAAGCATGTAAGATAGCTATCATTATTGTATGAAGCAATAAAATTGTAACATGAAATTTGAAAAGAGCAACTGTTGAGTTTCTTGCCGGCTCTTCTCACTCAGCAGAGCTGCCTTCCGAACCTGTGGTAGCTTCATGTATTCAAAAGTGCTTGTAAAAATCGATTTGAATAAAGAATTTGAATTAAAGATAATCTTTATACAATTTCACCCAACAACAGTTACAACACATTTAATTAGATGTCAAACTCATCACGATGCGATGGTATGATAATGAAATTGTTATAAATAACAAATATTTGTTCTCAGATTTCCAACTAAGGAAGGGTAAAAGTGGTGACGAGTTGCCTCTCAGTAGGAAGGTCCGTACTACGCTGCTCGCAGAGGGGCGCGTGCCAGACTCCGTTTTCACACATCTCGTTACTTACTTCTCCGTGTTCGTCTCCGCTGATGTGCTCTCCTTTCATGATACTAGTAAGTTTATGCAAAATAATAAGCTCATCTATATTAAACATATGCATGTGTCCATGCCCATTTATATTCATATCTCTTGGTATACATAGATCGCATTGTTTATTTATTAATTATATGATTATTATACATATCCTATACGTTTTGTTTTAAATTTCTCACGCCTTAAGGGTGCTTGCGGAATAAGCAGATGCAGTCTGTACATCGAAGTGATGGACGTGGAGGTAGCCTATAATCTGCCCCGAAAAATGGACTATCCGTTAGTTAAGTAGTTAGTCCGTTAAGTAGTTTTTGAGATTAATCTCAAAAACTACTTTTAAGCAAAGAAATTATTCTTATTCTAAACTTTATAATATTAGTATAGATTTCTTTCAATAGAGATCGAGCTAACAATCATCGCGTACATTAAGACATATCTGACTAGTCTAATTGTTATGCCGAAATAATCATAAAATTTCTTTAAATTGGTGTCTTTACTCTGCAGTTAACTACCTATACTGGATTACACACTGTTGCGAAGAAAAAGGGAAGACGGACCCTCGATGCGCTAGAATTGTAATACCAGAGGACGATCCAGTACATCGCTTCACTGGAGAACGTTGTCTGAACCTGACAACGCCCTGGACTTTTCAGGTTAAAGGATGTATGAAGAATAATACTATGCCGGAGAGAGTAAGTAACTTTATCCTGTATCCTACCTAGTGTTAACTATTTCTGTCCGTTCGTTACACTTCGTTCCCCTCCTACCTTTGTGTCCCTTTGGGACCTTTGTCTATGTAGGTCCCAAAGCGAGGAAACGGCCGAATGTCGTTAAGCTAAATTATACATTTTATTATTCTTTAGAGTTTAGACCATAGCATAATAAGTGTCTAAACTGTGTCAAGATTTTTGTTTTTGTTGCAGATTGTATCAGCTACACCATTTGTCGATTTATCGCAACTATACGGCAGCGACAATAATAAGTTGAAAACAAAAGTAAGATTATTTAGAGATGGTTTATTGAGATATGAAGAGGAAGAAGGGAGGATATGGCCACCGAGCTATGATTTAAATATGAGTAAAATTGTATGTCAAGTAAACGTTGGCCCAAAGGAAACTAGATGCCATGATATGGGTAAAAAAAGATTGTTTTATTTTGTATGCCGGGCACTGCAGGGTAGGCGGTGGGAACCTGGTGTGAAGACACTTCGTTCTCCATATTCACCGAATTTTAGAGGCATTGTGTGTTGAGTGGTGGAACGCACTTTGCTTTGATTTCTATAGTAATGTACTTTACTTCACTTGTGCCCACCAAAAAACAATAAAAATCCTCAATTTCAAGTCGGTTGTTTTCCTTAACTCTTCTTAACCTCTTATTAACTCACTCTTATTAACTTATTTACTCCAAACCCAATAAAGGTGACAACAGTAACAACGGCGTATTGGGTACCAACCTGTTCACTATCTGGATGTGGCGTCACCACAATCACGTGGCGACTCAGCTCGCGCGCCTCAACCCGTGCTGGGGGGACGAGCGGCTGTTCCACACCGCGAGGGACATCAACATCGCTGTTGTTACACAGATATTCTATTATGAACTCAACGCTTTGTTATTAGGTAAGTTATGTATTTGTCTCGTTGTATATGAAATTTTGAACGTAGTTTGGTTTATTTATATAAATATTGTGCTAATATCACATTTTGGAGTAGGTACATGTCTGATATGTTTTTTGTAGAACTTGCATATACGATTATTTTTAGAATTTCGAATTTAGCTTAGTAAGTAAAACAGAAGGCAGAGACAACTTAAAGGCACTCCATATTTGAGCACAATTTTTTTTTGATTAAATATATATTATAATTTTTAAATTATAATTTTTAGGCGAAGAAAATCTGTATCAAGAAGGTGTTTTGTCCCCGTCACTTGGTTACAGGAGTCTGTATGATAAAAAATTGATGCCTGCAGTGTCTATGGAATATGCTATGGTGTTACGTTGGATGCACACTATACAGGAGGGGATTGCCAAGTAAGTAGAAATTACTGATAGATTTGATGTTGAGCACAAAATATATTGGATTTTGAAAACTTTATTGGGGCTAGTTGACGAAATTACAGATTTTTAAAAATTTATTAAGGACAGTTAAATTATTCATTTTTAAAAAGTGAATGCTAATGTGATGCCAATTTCTTTGTGGTTTACAAGACAATTAGAAATCTTTTCATGTCTGGCTATCTGAGTAGAAATTATCTAATAAATGGAAGTTCATGTCTCCAATTCCTGTCCATGTTAGCTGTATAAATAGCTGTAAGTACATATATGTATAAAATTTAAACATATATATATCATTTATTTGTAGCTTCAGCTAGGGTTAAGATTCTCAGTTACTCGCTTCCCGTTGAATTTCCAAGACATTGCTTGTTGAGTGGTGGATGCCGCCGCCCTTTGCTATTAGAGCGAGGAAATGAAATTATTAAATAATTCATTCTTCTGAGCAGGAATCGGTCGCGTTGCCAAAATGTGCCACAGCACCAAAGCCTCATATTGATTTCAAATGCACTCTTATATTTATTTATTTTACAGTATGTACGACGGCGACGGAAATTATATAAAAAGCATGAAAATAGTAAACATGACGCTAAGGACGGGGTACTTAGCAGTGGACAACAACTTAGATTATATGACGCAAGGCGCCTTCAGACAACGCATGGGGAAGATTGATAGTACCATTGATCCTGATGTAAGTTGTAACTAATGTTTTGTTTTGTTTAAATTTGCCTTTTTTATTTTAGTTTGCTTAAAATATAACGATGGTGAATTCAACACTGACATAATTGTATTTCCATAAAAATATGAAATTCAAAAAGTTACTCAAAACGCCAAAGCGTGTCGTGAGGTTAGGAGGTATGTGGGGAACGAAGTGTTTTAATATTAAGGTTTTCTTTGCGTATCCTACTAAAAGATACTGCTTGAACCTTAAAAAAATAAAAATAATATGTTTCTATTCAACAATTAGATAGCAGAAACAGGATTCGGGCCGATTCTTCGGTTAACAGACCTGGCTTCAAGTGATCTTGCCAAAAACCGTCTGTTTGGTTTAGCGCCTTATATCGCGTACAGGAAGGCGTGTTTCGGAGAGGATATAAAAACGTTTGATGATTTGGAAATTGCAATAGATCGTGAGGTGAGTACTGTTTTTTTAGATTTAATTTTAAATTTTATATTTTAGCCGATAAAGACCTTCGACGGTGTGTCTCATCAGTGTCGTACAGAATAGAGGGCACTACAATCCAAAGGGATTCCTGAGGTCTATATTAAATTATCAGAAACATCTACCACATCTCCGCTTCTATGGTTACACCTCTGCTGGCGAGAAGTGAAGTAGTTTATGCGAGATAGCGTATGGAACGCTAGGATTAATGACAAGAAGAAGAAGAAGAACATAACAAGAAAATTCTTATTAACGGCGTATGCGCGAGACGCCTGTATCATCAACTGTTTTAAATTTAATAGATAGCGTAAAATAATTTTGGTGACCTTAGTTCTTTGTTACCGATTCTATCCAATAGTAATATTTCCGATGAGCAATTTGATGAATTTATAAATAACTTAAAAATATATTGCTTGTAATCTCATTAGATACCAAATAATTGAAATCACCAACTAAAAATATGCGGCACTTTTATGTTAACTTTGGTGCAATTTTATCATTACCCAGAAAATCGAGCTCTTCAAAGAGTTATACAGTTCCGTGGAGGACATCGAGCTCCTCGCGGGCGTGTGGACGGAGCGACCGGTGCGCGGTGCGCGCGTTCCTGCCACATTCTACTGCCTCGTGGTGGAGCAGCTGCGCCGCTCCGCCGCCAGCGACCGCCACTGGTACGAGGCCGCGGACCGCCCCAATGCCTTCACCATGCGTACGTACCCTACTGTATCATGTTGTACCCTACTAGGAACTTCTGCATCACGTATGACTTCCATGTACTTTCAGGTCAGCTACTACAGATCAGGAAGGCGACGGTGGCGCGGCTTCTATGCGATGTCGGCGATGGCGTTACGAGTATACAGCCTAAAGCATTCCTTGTGTCCGGTCCAGGGTAAATATTACTCGTATACTTTTTCATACTTTTCGTTTTTGGTGACAATTTTTTTATTATAATTTTTTGTAAACAATCACTTTATATAATGCAAAAGTTTGTTTTTCTAAATAAAAAAATATTTTTATCACATGGGAAATTAGTTAATTTAATTGAGAAATTGTTATCTATATTAATCTTATTTCAGGAATGAAATTGGCAGTTGTGAAGATATTGAAAATATAGACCTTATTGCTTGGAAAGATCAACAGTGCGACGTACCTCAAAACGTACTGTATGAAGTACTATAAGATATTATTAAATTAAGATTAAATTATTATATTAGTTAGGAAGTTGAATTTATTGAAATTAAAAAAATAGAAAATTAATAAATTCTATTATTTTCTGTTACAAATAAGTTATTATAAAAATTATGAGTTCCACAGATGTAAATAAAAAAATAGTAGTAACCAAAATCGATAAAAAAATCAATAAAACCAATATCGACACATTCACTAAGAAGTTGAATACATATAAGAATTCGACACAAAGGAAAAAATACGCTAAGTTTTACTTTAGGTAAAGAAAGATCGTAATCGTGTATATCTAAAGGCGCTTTAGAGACTCAATTTAATGGAATGGCTTTCTACTTGACTTGGAATGTGGGTTATTTTGTTTTATATTTAAGTTTTACGTATTAAAAGAATAATATAAAATAATATTAAAGTCGTCGTCGATAGACCTCTGACTCAGATGTGATAGATGTGGGTTCGACCCCCCCATCATCATCGTGAAAATTATTATATTAATTTCCGTTTTCTCGCTCCTACAGACGTAGCGCGACGTTGAGTTCCAATACTCAACACGATAATGTTGTTACACCTGTATGTTATGTTGTGTAAACGTGTTCGCTTACACACAGAATTACACGAATTAGTTTTGATAAAACTTTCTTATTGCGAAACGATGTTTGTTACCTTCTTACTTTCAAGATTTATAAGCTGATAGTTTTGAAATGTAACAGTATAGAAAAGGCCTACTATTGAGCTTTATTAGAATAACGAGCGCAGGCTCAATTCACAGTAGTTTCTTTTTGGAAAGATTCAAAGATTGTTTTTATTTAGCTTTACTCTGTATCCCGCAACCAAGTCAAATAAAAATCAGCTTCACGATGTATCCCGCACACAGCAGGGTAGGCAGAGGGAACAGAGTGAACACAGCGTTCCCAACTTTCCGCCGAATTCTGGAGGCATTGCGTGTTGAGTGGCGGAACTAAATGCCGCGCAAGGTAGGAAGAGGTAAATAAAGTGTCAAAACAGTCCATTTCCAACTCAGCCCAATTTTAGGGACATTGTGTGTTGATTCGCGAAACTTAACCCTGCATTTTGTCCCCTTACCAAAATGAAATGTATAAATGGAAAAAAAATTGTTCCCCAGAATGGCAATCGAAACCACAACCGTGGCCTTTAGAATCAAGCTGTGCCACCTGTCACGTCGAAGATATAAAAAAAATTGTTTATTATCTTTGATATGTCCTTGATTGTTTGATTGTTCCTTAAATATGTAGAGAAAGAATCTTTTTAGTTTTTAATTACCACTGACATTAGTGGTCACGTTAACCTTGTGATCTTGAAGGCGACCTCAAGGTCAAGTGCTGTCCCCAAGCCCTGGAAGGACGAAACTAATAAAGTGGACTCCTCAGTAATCGCACTATGAATTAGTTACGGCTATTCATAGCCTAGGAGGTGGACAGAAATGTCTAGTAAAATATCACTCAGTTGTCCTCTTATGCTTTTCTATAATATTTTTGATGTCTAGGCAGAAAGGATCTATTAAATATATACGAGTATATAATATAATTTTAGAGCATTACTTAATACTTATAAAGAACGTACAATTCTTATAAGGTTTTTAAGAAATATTTTTGGAAATATATAAAAAAATACATTTAACTTAAAGTAGAAGGATGTAGTGGTTCGACATTTTTTATTAAATAGAAATTTTAATTTTTTTCACGTGAACTGGCACAACTATGGTAGTATAGCAGTATGGTAGTGAATAAACAAAGATGTTACAAATATATTATTTTCCAACCGCCCCTTAATCTATATCTAGTTTCCTATTAGAAGATAGGGCAGTTCCGAGTTAGTAATTAGTTTACTCAACAACCCCAAGCGATTTCAAGTTAATTCGGTAGGCTTCGACAGATCACCTTAGAGCACGTCTATTGATATATCCACTATCTTTTTCAATACTGTTGTATCGGCGGAAAGCGGGATACGGAGTGTTTTAACACTAGGTAATTTCTGACTATTCTGCAATGCACTGGATACAGCGTGAGCTATTGAAAAAAATATAATAGTTTTTTTAATAAATATGCTGTCGAAATATATATATTTTTTTATTTAAAGAAGAACAAATTAGAAGTAAAAAATCGTGAATTTGGTTCGTAAAAGTACGAATTTGCAGTAAAGATCTATATATTTATGATACCAAAAGTGGCCATATTGTACTGTTATCCAAAGTTATAAGGAGGACGTTTCATTAAAATTTCATTTAACTGAACCTTTAAGCGTTATAGTTTGAGGGTTGGTACTTAGGATATACATCTAAAATATTTATTTTTATATTTTCTAATACTAACAGATACCCAATTGAATTTTAAAGCTATTTACATTCACATATAATTTTTAGTAGTTTTTATTTGTAGCTTGCTTATATTTTAGTTTAGCTTTACGCTGTACCCGGCACATAGCAGGATAGGTAGAAGGAACCTAGTGTTTTATTTTTTTTATTTATTTATTTATTAAGATCCACCAGTGGTAATAACATTAAATTAATCATACAGTAAGTTTCTTACATTTAAATTATTACAGCTAAATGCATTACCTTTTAAGGTGAATACCACATGCATTAATCTAACTATATAGCCATTGTACCCAATTATTTTACACAATAATATACACAAAAAATTAAAATCAAAGTCAAGTTAACTAAACATCAGTAAATACAATATTAAATATTAAATACTACAATGTGTCACGTTTCGGCGATATTTAAAGAATGAGTTACCGAAAGGATCCAAAGCGGTCCTTTCGTTAACAATAGTGCAAAATCGAGACATAGGGGAATTATTGC
>JAKRZM010000117.1:380710-424023 GCA_036379175.1 Heliconius cydno galanthus
CTTGAATGTGTAGTTATAATGTTGCGAAATATTAACCAACTGAAACTTTGTAACGGCACACGATTAGCGATAAAAAAATAATGAATAACGTAATAGAAGCAATCATATTGAAAGGAAAGTATAAAGGAGAAGACGTTTTGATGCCCCGCATCCCAATAATTTCACCTGACATACCATTCGAGCTTAAAAGACTACAGTTTCCAGTACGGCTTGCTTTCGCAATGATTATAAACAAATCCCAGGGGCAGTTCTTAAGTGTTTGTGATATTAATATAGAAAACTCATGTTTCTCGCATGGTCTATTGTATGTTGCCGGTTCTCGTGTTGGAAAACCATCTGCTCTGTTTGTTTACGCGCCAGATAACCAAGCAAAAAATAACGTGTATTATATAAAGTACTACAATGAAAATGAAACTGAATTTAGAATAAGTAAAAATAAAATAAAATATAATAAGTAGGCATCAAGATATCGGAGTTGTTATTTTTATTATCATTTTTAATGAATATTATAAGAATTAAAAATGATTTAAGTTTTTATTTTTTTTATCTTACTAGCTGACCCGGTGTCGCGAATAGCAGAATACATATTTAAAAAAAAACGACTGTTAGGCGATACGAAGTTCGCGGGTCTTCTAGTTTACAATAATTTCAATCACAACGACGATTTGTTTGATGTAGTCTATTTTAGCCACGAGTAGTCGCCGATAACGCGAACGCCGAATATCTACTTCGCAAAAATATACGTACAAAAATTAAAAATAAAAGAAGTCTTTCGAAAGTCGAAGATTCCAATTAAAGAAATAGATAAGACTGTAAGGCCAAAGTACCCACAAAGATAAAAGATACCCAAAGTTAAACACATAGCACAAATTACAGAAGCTGATAACGAGTTAAATCGCGGGGTTGAGGGCGGGGTTGAGTTCAGCTACTCAACACGCTATGTCTCGAAAATTTGAAAAAAATATATATATACCAAATTTATACACGTATGATTATATACTTACTTAGCTATGCCTTCCTGAATGGTATGCATCCATCTTAACACCAGGCCGTATTCCATAGACACTGCCGGCGGCACATTCTCATTGTACAAATCTCTATGTTCCGGTGTAGGAGATAATATACCTTCTCTCAAAAGGTTTTCTTCACCTGAAAAAATATTTCAGTTATTCCCTCGGTGGGTGAGTCCGACTCGCGCTTGGCCAATTTTTTATTTGATGCCATGGGCTTGAAAAGAAGTATTTCTTACCTAATAACAAAGCGTTGAGTTCATAATAGAATATCTGCGTAACAACAGCGATGTTGATGTCCCTCGCTGTGTGGAACAGCCGCTCGTCCCCCCAGCACGGGTTGAGGCGCGCGAGCTGAGTCGCCACGTGGTTGTGGTGACGCCACATCCAGATTGTGAACAGGTTGGTACCCAATATGCCGTTGCTACTTTCTTCTCCTTAAATAATATATATTTTTTTATTAGTTCTTAGCTTTAAACTATATACCGTACATGTATCTTTCAATTTTCGAAATATTGAGTGCTGAGTGGCGATATTCAGCGTCGCCCTTTGTCTTCTCTTCAGAGCAAGGAATTATTTTCAGAGGAAGAAATTGAAGCAGGAAAGGAAGGTATATTAGATATTCAGAGGGAACCTAGCGTTAAGACTAGCGCGCTAAGCGCTATTTTCCGCCGAATTTTCGAGGCAATGCCTGCTGGGTAGCGGGACTTAACGCCGCGTTTTTTTGCTTTGCGCGTTCCAATCAAATGTTTGTGACCATGTGCCACAACGATTATAAGACTAAATACCTACAAAATATACCGTAAAACCGTAAACCACAAAATACACCGCTATGATATAAATAATATTTGAATAAAAGTATTCCAAAGTGGTCATGGAACTGGCTAAACAATGTTCATTCAATTTATAAATTTGATTTATTTAAATTATACTTCATTTTAAAAGGCACAGTAAAATTATGAGGTAATCGTATGTAAACATCAACAAATTGAAATAATATACAACTCACGCCGAATTTTGCTTATAGCAGGGTAAGGAGAGGGAATCTACTGTTAAAACTCTCCATTTGTCACAATCCTCCCTATTTTCGAAACACTACTCAACACACAGTGTTTGGAAACGAGCGAAAAGTGGTGAACGGAGTATTTGGACATTATTTTATCTTGCGGTGGGAGACCCTGTGATGCGGAAAAAAACTGATCGGACGAAACTGTTAAATTTTTAAAAATACCTATGTCATGGCACCTCGTCTCTAACCCTTGGTTTAGGAGACATAGCTTGATGTTAGGCTTAAAAGACGGCGGCCACATTCTGCCCTCTTCCATTTCGTATCTTAACAAGCCATCTTTAAATAATCTTATCTTGGTACTATTACTATATATATGTGATAAATCAAATAGTGGCGTAGCGGTTATAATCTGAAAATGAAAATATTTCGAATTTTCAAATATCGTTAAGAAAATGTTTATTTATAGTAATATTATTTTTCAGAGGGGTAGTTCATTTTACATTTTTAATGATATTTAAATAAAATAAATAATTACTTAAAACATACCCGTTCAGGTTTAGTGTTATTCCTGACACACCCCCTAGCCTGAAATGTCCATGGATGTGTCAAATTGAAACATCTCTCATTTGANGTCACGTTTGAGTCTCTAGTAATTTATATTTTTTCTCCAATTCTGGATTTATAATTACATTTACTAAAGCTCATAATAATTATTTTTAATTAATTCTCACGTGTTAATGTATTTACGAGGATAATATTATTAAAACTTTTTTATATACATATTTCAAGGCCGCCGAGGCGCAGGGGCACAAGCGTGTGGCTGTAAACGCGATGGTTGTAGGTTCGATTAGCACTTGCGGAAATAAAATATTTAATATTTTTATTTTCTTGCTTTGGTACCGAGGCTATGCATGGCGTTCAGTTTCACCACTCCACTCGCAATGTTGAAGAGTTCAGTGAAAAAATGGGGAACGGAGATGTCTCATTCGGAATTGAAGTGTATTGAGTATTAACACTACGTCCCGCTTAAAACACATGTCATTGGATAGGTCTTTTTAATAGAAACTACTTTTGTTCTGACGGCTTTGTTCACACAGTTGTTCACTAAGATACATGAGAGAAAATTTTAGACAAAAATTATAATTAATATAACGTTTTTTATTGTACTTAATAATTTTGTTTTATGGTAATACTTTCTTTAGCCCACTGTCTCATAATGTTAATTGCACCAGTTTAAAAAAATGACAGTAGATGGTCCCTAAGTCGCGCGTACCGTAAATACCAGACTAGAGATTTTGTAGTACATTTAATTATAGTGCTTATGAATGTAATCATAGTATTACATAAATATCATTATTAGGTAATCATATTTATTTTCATGAATGAGAAAACGCGAACCTTAAAACTATTTTATCTCTAAACGGACAAGTGTGACAACAAAGCTATAATAAGAAAAGGTATTACCCATTGTCCTTTGATATTTATTTAAGTAGTTGATTATTATTACAAAACAAGACAAAGAAATAAAAATAAATATTTTTAATTACGGAGTTAATTTGCATAATAATTATTTTATTCTGTTTATATAGTTTGTATAAACATAGAGCGGTTTTTATATGTATTAATTTTTTTTGCTAGCAAGTAAAAGCTATTAATATAATTAAAGATAATGAAAATAAGTAGGTAATTTATTGTACTATTATGTTTCCAGTATTTCTGTTTTTTGTTTGTACTACACCTATATGAAATAGTAGTATAGTCGATAGTAGTAGTCTAAACATATAATAAAACTGTACCTGCCCCATCCTGTATGTGGAAGATATATGAGAAAAATCTTTTTTTATTCAGCTTCACGCTGTATTCCGTAAGTAACAGGGTAGGTATAGGAAGCCATGTGGTAAGACATTCCGCTTCCCACTTTTCGCCGAATCCTGGAGTCATTGCGTGTTGAGTGGCGGAACGCGTACCGGTAACGGAACGTAACGGTATAGGAAGCGTAAAAATGAAAATATTAAATATTTAATTTCCTCGAGTGTAATCGAATCCACAACATTAACGTTCAGTGCATATTTTACTTCAATCGTTTCATATGATTGTAATAAACGGATAGATATAAAATAAAAATAATCATAGTTCCGTGGGAGGATTGAACGCAAATTTCGGGCTTACACACAGATGTTCGTTTATTCATTCATTCATCCATTCACTGTCACCGCGCTATAACTGCTTCTTTTTTGAAGTCTAAATAAAAATTAAATTAAAAGTTAAATTGGCTTCACGCTGTATCCCGCACACAGCACTGTAGGCAGAGGGAACTTAGTGTTCCGTTCCTTACTTTCCGTAGTTTTTAAAGGCATTGCGTGTTGAGTGGCGGAACTCTTAATATCAGAGCGAAGAAATGAAAATATTATTAAATAAAATTTTTCATTCTCTCGAATGGAGTTCGATCACACAACCGTCGCTTTACAGTCACACCTTGCTCGCGGCGGCTTCTTTTTTGAAGTCGGTTAATAAATAAGACTTGGGTACACACATATATGGGTACCTATAATTTAGAATTTTTCAACACAATTTACTCCCAGACGACCCGTATTAGGTATTCAATCTCGTTAGTACGATAAATAAATAATTCCGCACACTTGACTGTGCGCCGCGAGGCAGAGGCACGCGCGTGGTTAACAGCTTATCTCACCTTCTCTTCGCGCTTCATTACCGTGAGTGAGCGTTCGGTGAAAGCGGGCGAGGTCTTATTCAATTATCTTTCTTGTGTTTTTTTTTAGTTTCACGCTCTATCTCGCAAATAGCAGGGTAGGCAGAGGGAATTATTAAAACATTTCCGTTCCCCACTTTCCAAAAAAATGTGTTTTTCACTCAAAAGATATATTTTATAACATAATTTATATGGCGAAAATCAAAGCGCGGCCGCTTTGATTTGTTACCTGAGCGAGTATTTTGGTTATTTGAATTAAAACAAACTTTATATCCTATCCTATCCTATCCTATCCTATCCTATATCTTATAAAACAAAGTCGCTTTTCGTGTCTGTCTGTTGTTTCTAACTCTTCTTCTTCTAAACCACCCAACGGATTTTGATGCGGTNTTCCATGCCGTTGCTCCACCACGACCACAAACACTTTACTTGTGTTTTATTTTCAAATTTTAAAAATAATTTTCTGAATATTTTGTTGCTTGGTAATATGCGGAAGGCGGAACCATCCTGGAACCTGTGGCCTGCTCGAGCATGATCAGTTTTTTTATATATTTGCAGAATATTACATTTTTCAAAGGTTATATATGAATTGTATAAAAGGTATTATACAGTTTACCCTTTGGTATAACGTAATACATTATATTTGAAGAAACAACTTTTATGTTACATTCGTGACATGGTCTGATTCTTACCCGTTGTGTTTATTTCATATTTATAATATTTTATATTTTAGCATAAAAGTATTATCTAAATAGTTATTACCCTCTTCTATTGTCACGACAAATTATTAGAAAGTTGATATTTGGTATATGGAATTCTATGGAATCCTATGAAACTGGCAAAAAACTAGATTTTCCATCTTATGTCCAAAATCTACGAAAACAAATGTGGCGGGCGACGACTAGTTTTCTTCCTCCTGGCATTAATCCCGGCTACTGCCAGGGTCCGCCCTCCTACTCAACCTACTCCACTTTGCACGGACTTTTGCGACGACTAGTATAACTATATAATTATTTTTTTGCCTGTAATCAAGAAAATGTGTGATGAGTGCAGAGCTTACCAGCGGAATAAATCCTACTAAACCCCAGGTATTTTCACAAAGCGTCGGGTAGGGATCAAATCCACACCCATTGCGTTTACAAGCTGATGTATCACACTGCGCCCTGATGGCCTACAAATTTCATTAATTTATAATTTTTAATATCTTTCAATATACAAACATAACTAAAATTCATTTATGAAAAGTAATCATAAATTTTCACAGTAACAGATATCATTTTAACTTCGTTTGATGCTTGACGTCCAAGTTCTGCTGACGTCAGTTCTTAGTAACTTTGACTTAAATTTGAACTTACAGAGCAAATGCTTTCAAAGGAATACGTTTTCTCTCTTATTTTTTTAATAAGAGAGAAAACGAAAAGAAAACTAGAAGAAAATATCTAGTAAAATTCCTTGTGGAGTAAGGGTATATTAAAATGGTTTATAACACACACAAGCGTGTGACAAACGTGAGGAGGTTGTGGGTTCGATTCCAAATGAAGGAAATTACGTATTTAACATTTTCATTTCCTTTTTTTTATTGTTTTTTGTTTTTTGCAATTGTTTTTTGTTTTAACGCTGTGTCAAATGTTGCGTGAGCGCTGGAACAATCCCTCTTAGTGTCTGGTTTGGCATTAGTTTGGAGTCCTTAATTTATTATTAATTTAAATAAGAAAGTCTAAACTTTGTCCTATTGACAGAAAACTTAGTTTTTTGAAGTCGGTTAAAAGTGCTGTACAATTTTCTAAGCGGTACACTTCAGGTGTAAACGAAAGCTTTGCTTACTTTACTTCGATATCGGTCGGCGTTCGATGTTGTTACGACTGGGTTCTATTTATGTTTTACATATTATTTTTCAGAGATCTATAAGCACATGTGATAAATTTCGTAAGTGTATGTTTATATATTTATCTACATTCTATTTTATTCTCTGAAATAAAATCATATAGTGCACTTGCACCCATGCACTTTCATGCTTAAATATAGTTAAACACCTGTCGTATTTGTTTTAAAAATAATTATTTTTATAAATATTTTCTTGAGTTGGATTTAAACAATAAGTACCTACATTATCTCTCTTTATGTGCTCTGATATAACCATATTTCTACTAAAACTGAATACCAAAATAGAAAATATGAAAACAAAGTTATGATATATTCAATTATTTATAAGAAATTATAAGATATATTTGCTAACAATACACATTTGTATTTTAAGTTCAATTTTGTATCAAAATACAATATTGACAGTGTATTGTTAGTTGGACGGATCGCCGAGCAATTTCATACGAGTATAGCTGTAGTCTCTCGAGGCTGAACTAATAACGGCCCTAATATAATATTATATTGTTCCCAAATATAATAAATAAATCAATGTACTGACGCCTTTTGTTGTGGAATTTGATGTAGAGACAGACAATAGTTCTTGGATCGAGTCTTTACATCTTGTATATTGTACTGTATGTACAATATACAAGATCGCACATATACAGGGTGGAATTGTCAGCGCCACTTTAAATGAAACCACAGTTTTAACTACTCTATAAAAGCCTAATATAATTCGGAAAAAAAATAATTCTCAAAAATGAAAAAGTTTTTTTTTCAAACAAAACAAATAATAAAATTATCGTTTTAAAATAAAACGCCATTTGTAAAGTATAACATAGGCACGCACACACTTACCTGTCAAAGCGGCAACGTCGCATACGTATGTGTGCGTGACACGAAATACAGGTATGGATAAAAATCGTGAAATGTAAAAAAAATCCTACGTCCAAACCGTTGAGGTACCTTGATTATTTTTTTTTATTCTGGGTTTGAAATATTNCGGCCCGCCAGCGGCTGCGCCTGCGTGAACTACGTTATTATTAATTTTTGTCTCCATGAGTACCTACGTCCTATAAGTGACGTCCATGTAAAATTTGAGACTCCTAGCCGACGAAGTTTCATACACACTTTCAACCCCAAAAACAACCCCTTAGAAGTCGATTATTGCAAATTCCCGTCTTAGCGAGCACCTACGTCCTACAAATAACTCCTATGCAAAATTTGAGATTCCTAGCACTTGTAGTTTCTGAGATTTCGTGATGAGTGAGTGACCTTTCGATTTTATATATAACAAAATTATGGTATATTCAATTTTCTATTAGAAATTACAAGATATATTTGTTAACAATACACATTTGTATTTTACGTTCAATTTTGTATCAAAATACAATATTGACAGTGTATTGTTAGTCGGACGGATCGCCGAGCAATTTCATACGAGTATAGCTGTAGTCTCTCGAGGCTGAACTAATAACGGCCCTAATATTATATTATATTGTTCCCAAATATAATAAATAAATCAATGTACTGACGCCTTTTGTTGTGGAATTTGAAGTAGAGACAGACAATAGTTCTTGGATCGAGTCTTTACAGTATGTATGTACAATATAGAAGATCGCACGTATATAGGATATACCTGCGATCTCACACGTGTGATACAGGATTAACATTATGTTTATTTTCTTATGTTATTATTTTTTATTAGTTTCACGCTGTATCCCGCATACAGCAGGATAGGTAAAGGGAACCCGAAAATCTTATGTTACCATTAAGACGCTTTCATCCCCTCTTCGAGTCATGGGCCGTTTTCGCCGAATTCTGGAAGCATTGCGTGTTGAGTGGCAGAACTCAACATCACTTTCCCTCACGAGTATGGAACTGAGGATATGGAAATATTATTTATTTCCTCGAGTGGGAATAGAATCCTTATACAATCATTTTTAATGAACACAAAGCTATTACTAGTTATATTTAGTTATTAGTAAAGCAGTTCTGCTACTACTACTATAGTTATTATTAAGTAAAGCAGTTCTGCTCAAAACAGCCGACGAGATTGTAAATTATACTATATATCTGAAGACATTTGCATGTCAGAAATATGGAGGCATTGCAAGTTGAATGGAGGAACTCAACGCTTTATTTTAACTCGGGATCGAAGAAACGTAAATATTTCATTTCCCTGACTGGCCGTCGACCCCACAACCTGATATAGAATAGATATAGAAAATAATCCTTATTTATATTTCAATTCCAATTATCTCAAACTTTCAATTAAAATGCCTCTTGGTTTCGCCAATTTGAAAAACTTTTAGGTTTGAAATTTTGTTTCGAAGTTTTCGCGTTCATTCGAGGCGTTAATATGATTAAGACGAGATTCGAATTTCATAGACTTCATTAAATGTGTCTGTTTAATTTATAATTGAGATTTTATCATATTTGTATATAGAAAATTAACTTTTTGGGTGTTTATCAGAATGAAATAATAACTAATGAGACGACGAGAGAGTGCGTTTGCAATTTGACTGACTATTGTTATTATTATTATATTGTTTTCTCGCTGTATCCTGGACTCAGCAGGGTAGGCAGAGGGAAACTGGGAACCTTATATTAAGATACTTCCGTTCCGAATATTTCGCAGAATTCTGGAGGCACAGTGTATCGAGTGGCGCAACTTAACACTGAGATTTCCCCGTTTCATAAATTTAAGAATAAAGTAGTAAAGTTACGCAAATATAAAATGCTTAAAATAAAAAATATATTGAAAAAAATCAATTTACCGTTTTTTGATGAGAAAAGAGGATCGAAACGATCGTCGATTAATTTCAATATACTTAGAGGAGAGCTTTTGATATAAGCTTTAGGATTAAAAGCCTCGAGACCGCCTCGATTTACTAACCCCACGAAAAAATTGTGAATTTCATTTAAATTTTACGAGAACGTTCGAAAATTAACTTTATGTAATGAATTTGACTTTGTCAGTTTCAAACACGCCCTTAATATTATTGTTACAAACATTAACTCAAATCTCTTCTCACAGGGGATAAGGTAGAAAAAATCTTTAGGTTACCATTTAATATTTCAATCAAACCCACAACGCCCAGCCACTGAACCATGATGGCATTATTTTATTCAAACCATTACCATTACCATTTTATCCCAGTTTAAGCAGTTAAAGATAGATTTTTATGGTAAAATTGTTGATCTTATTTTAAAGCTATCCAATATCTCAAGAGGGTGAAAATTGTATAACACCTGTGTGATGGATAAATTTAAAATTTCTCTATTGGCAAATTATCACCCTCATGCTGTATCCCGTACAGAGCAGTGTAGGCAGAGGGAACCTAGTGTAAGACACTCCGGACTGGAGGCATTGCGTGCTAAAAAGTCGCGGAACTCAACGCGGCGCTTTGCACTAACACCAGAAGGAAGAAAAGAAATAATAAATTTAAATAAATATTTCATTTTCTTGAGTGGGGATCGAACCCAGAACACTTACACTTTGTGCTCCTGCGCCATGTCTGGTCTCAACGTGTACGTAATATATGAAATATTATTTATTTTATACTTTGCCTAGGTATTCCATTTTCAAGATATTGCGTGTTGAGTGGCGAAACTCAACACCGCATCGAGGAAATAAAAATCATTAATTCCCCATAAAGAAAACTGATCCCACAATCGTCACGTTTGTTTTAAACCTATATTATTTATATTTTAATAACTAGCAATCTTTTTTGAACAATTATTTTTAAAGAAAAACTCTTTGGCTATGAAGTGTGGTTAAAGTGTAAAGTGTAATTTATATGCCGTCGTAGCTCGTAGCACTTCGTAGACACTTTCAAGTAACTAACTTTACCAAGTTAGATAATGAATATCATTATAGCGTTTTCTGTCGGTCGTTATTATGGCCTTATTAGGATATATCTATATACCCAAGCAACGATAAAAAAGCGAATATATTTAGTTTTTTAGAGATTTGTATATCAAAAAGAAAAATGGAACGTTTCAGGATCATTTGGCTGTGTGTTTCTCCGTCTGCTAAGACCATTTTTCTCGGAATGACGTACAGGTATCAATTTGGAAATATCATCAAGTAATCAAGTTTACGTGCTCTTCAAACACAAGAAGAGTCAAGATTCTAAATCAACACAATCAACACATACGAGCATTTATGCATCGATTTTGCTGCATTTTGTATGATATTCACCTTCCCGTGGTCCTACAAATATGATATTACACTAGGTGAGAACTTATGATATAAATAAAGAAAAAAAGGAATTTATATTATTAGTAGAATTTTACCTGTTTAAATGATAATTCTAATGCGCATGATCTGCTCTCCAGCCGGTACCGTCAGTCCGGCGTTAGCCTCCAAAGGCACGAGACTGTACTCCAGTTACCACTGGACAAAATCGTAAAAATACAGTCGATGAGTAAAAAGTTTTAAAAGAAAACTTTATTTTTGAGCTTTTTGAACTTTTAAAGCTTTTACAGTATATTGTGCTTTTGATATATTTAGAAAGTTTTTGAGTGTATAGTGCTGGAAAAGTATAAACATGTGGTGGATTCTACGCCGCGCTCGGATTACTGGGGCTTCGTTGTTTAGCCAAGCAGCCGGCACTACGAATAACAACATTGCTAAGACAGGTTCGTTTAGACTATTGCAGTCGCACTCAGAGAAGTTAATTAGATTTTAAACGTTGTTTACTTAGAGCAACTGATTTATACCTTTAAGTTATATATATATGTTTATCAACACTTTTTTTATTATATTCTTATAACAAAATAACAACAATTAATTAATAAGAACCATTTTCATTTTAATATTTTTTCTTTTTCACAACTATGTAAAGTAATAGATGTTTCCATTTCATAAATTATTTTTTCTATTCGGAAAGTCTTCTGTGAAAGTCATTTATCATGAAGAAAATACATCGAATTTGTTTAGTACGTGCGTATATATATTTTTACATAATTTAAGAACACAAATATAAACATTTTGAAAGTAAAAACCGGAAATTATTAACAGCGTTAGAAAGTTATGACCTTAGTAAAACCTTTCTATAATTTTTTAAAATTTTAAGCTGTACACAGAGGGAACTTTGGTTAAGTATTAAGACACTCCATACATCATTTTCCATCCCAATATTCCACACTGCTTGTTCAATGGCGGAACTTAACGCCTCGTTTTGTCTGTCAATGAGAATTGAATACGTCCTACTAGAAGCAGTGTTGCTGTGCCATGAAGGCCTCATACAGCATGATTTTCTCCGAATGATGAATAAATAGTCTTAACCTAGAACGAGACATAGCAATCCCCAATTTCCGACCAATTTTCAAGATATTGCGTATCTGTAACGGCGTAACTCAACGTTGCGTTTCGTCTTGTTACCAGCGTGACTTTATGAAAATAATTAAATACCTCGAGTCGATATCGAACTCCGATCCGTCACGTTTACATTCAGACGCCCTACCTCTGCGTCACGCCAATTTTAATTCCAGCTCTTTTATTCCTGAGGGATATCAATAGAAATGTGCCTATATGGAGGCAGCGTAATAAAGGTGTTACGTGCTTATCGAGCCTACCCGGCGAAATGACGGTATCGCAATTCATACTTTGCATTATATTTCGTACGTTTTATTTTTTATATTGATTTAAAATTTATTTAACAGGTTATTTAAAATCAGTTGGTTGATTGTTTTTTTGTAATATTTGTTTTTAAATATTCTGTATAAGCTGCCAGCAACTTCTTTTATGTATTTAAATAGTTTTTTTTTCCGTTGGAGTTTCAAAAAAGTATCCTCTTTAAGCGCTCCCCTATTAATCCCTATTTTCCCCTTAATTTCTGCGTTCTACCCCGCGAATTATTGTCTGTGCGTTGACTTTCATTCAATCAATAACGGAATAAATCTATATTTATATATTTTTGTTGTATTTATTCAGATAAAAGTCCATACAATATAAATTTAATGTATTTGTAGAAATATTAACGATAAGCTTAAGTAAATTTTTACAATACTTTTTTACGTACTTAGGTTCCAAATTGAAAGTAATTTTGAGAAAAATCTTCCCCTAATTTTTGCCCAATTATATTATATATTGCATATTGAATTCCGAAACCCAACGCAGCTTTTTGTCTTATTACCAGAGTGAAGAAATGAAAATGGATTAATCTCCCGAGCCCACTCGAACATAAACATAGTGTTTACCGGATTGCCAAAAGGATTATTATTATTATGGGAATAAGATATTATAATGTTGCTATATATAAATTGCCATTCTCCCCTAATTACTCGTCAGATTTATATCCCTTGGTTATCAGAAAGACAGCGCTTATTTATACATTATGAATATCTGACGCGGTCGAGCATCTCAATCTGACAGTTTCTTTATATTTTAGAAAATTTGTACACGCTCTTCTGCTCGCTAAAATGGAAAACTTAACAAAAGCTCTTATTCGTTTTGGGACCTAATCATCACAATCATAGGATTGGGGACCTATAGAGGTTCCCATGACTAAGTAGTTGCAAATTTAACATCTCTATCTCTCCTACTATAATGTAGATATGTATTATATTTATATTACTGTCATTCCAATGTCAATGGGTTGATTATACGGCGTGCCGGCCCCGCGAGATCCTTCTTGTGCTTGAAAAGTAGGGTGAGTAGGCTTTGCGGTAATCTTAGTACTCGAGTCAAGTGTTTGAAGATGATGACTATAATCGGGATGGGTTTTTTATAAAGAAAAAATATTATGTGTTTATAAAATGTGTTAAAGTAGAAGTGAAACTGTATTGAGGCACGTTGTGGCGTGGCACAAGCCTGCGACTACGATTGCGACAGGTCGTGGGTTCGATTTCCACTCAGGGAAAGGAAACCGTCGGGTTTTACGTTGCTTATATAACTTTTTCACGAAAATTGTGAATTTACCACTAAAATAGAGTGGCTCCGAATTTTTTCTAACAATTTCAAGTATATTTTTTACATAAACACCTCCTTAAAGTGTAGGCAAATATTAAGTATGTAACTTTGTTTATTTAGCCAGCATTTTGGTAAAAGTGGCATCAGGTGGATTTTTATGTTATTTATAAGAGTTTTACGTCTATAACATATATTTTTTGCTTTACGCTGTATTCTGCATATATCAGGGTACTCAGAGGGAATGTAGTGTTAAGGCACTCCGTAACACACATGCTGTAAAATTTTCGAGACATTCGTGTGGAATTGAAGAATTCAACGCCACGCTTGGTCTTTTTACTAGAAAGAGTAACTGAAAAAGATTCAGGCCTTCAAATGCAAATGAAATCCAGACCCGTCGCGTTTACAATCAGGATGATTGAGACATGGCGATCTCAAAATGGGAGATATGTGAACATGTAAAATGAATAAAGGCATGGTCACGCTACATTGGTATTTTATGCTCATTAACTCGGCGGTATTTGAAGAGACTCCTAGAAGTTATTCATCTAAATACTTACTAATCGTATATAGCAAATAATGCTAAATCAAAGTTTTCCGTGCTATTTAAATAATAGTTCAAAATTAAGAAAAAGTATTTAGAATTTGTAGAGAGCGTCGCGTCGTCGCGACTGTAAAGCGATAGTAGTGAGTTCAATACCCACAGTGGGAGTAAATAATTTTTATTTCCTGACTCTAGAAACAAGACAAAGCGTGACATTTGCAAAAGTATTTTTTTTTTTATTTATTAGAAATGTTTGTAAAAATATAGTCAACTATGAGTACAAAGTTTCACGATCCTCGGTCGAGTAGTTTTGGCATGAAAGCGTGACAATCGAATTACATTGATTTGTATTTTTATAACCATGTTATAGAACCTAAGAAACTGAATTGGTCCACTTCTTTCGTTGCTGTTACCTAGACAATAAAGCAATATGATATCATAGAGTCGATGATAGAGCCAGAACCTGAATAGCGAAACTTTTAAAAGTTACTAGTGAAACACTAGTAGCGTAGCGTAGCCTTTCTGTTTTCTTTTACACTATAAATTATTTTTTAATGATCAATAACATAACGGAGGCAAAGCCACATGTAAAACTAATTTATGGAATTTTTCCTTCTTTCAATCAACTCAAATAAATGTACGTATGTATGTGTATGTAAAATAAAATGTTATGAAAAGCATAACATTTTATTTGTTTTAGATTCATTTATAACCACTGCAGTAATATTTTAGCGCATTGTGTAATTAACCTAAAAAATAAGCTTGGTTTGCTATTATGTTTCTCGACTACTAAGAAATCCTTCATATAAAAATGCCTTATGAACTAAATAAATACTAATAAAAATGGCTTTTCCTTGAAGTAATGTGTGGTAATGTTATTCCCTGATTTGTAATAGGCTACGTAAAAACCATGAGAGAGGCGAAGTGAAAGTAAGTCATTTCGAATGAAAATGAAAATTACGAAGGTATCAAAAAATATGTTACATTATTAGATATAATATAAGAACACATTAATAAAAAATATTATTTCAAAAATATATTAATATAATACACCCAATTATTGTACTTTAACCGGTGACTTTCAAATAATAAACGTTGTTCATTGTATCAGCTACAAAGAGCCGAGGCTGGACCTTTGCTACAGTACATAAATTTTTCAGGTCTGGTGGAGACGAGGATTTTTTTGACTTTCACTTATATTTACAGAGATTGTCGTGATGCAGTGGGTCAGTACTTAACTGTAGACGACATGGTTTATGGAAATATACAATTAAGCTTTTTTTTAAATTCACACTTGTCTCGAATCTTATCTTCGTTTTTAGTTTTTGCTTTGTAGTATTTTTATCTTTTTCTATCTTCACATTACGCAATATAATAAATAGGAAGTAGGCAGAGGGAACCTAACGTAAGGACAGTTCTACCTTCATTTCGGTACCATGTGCACCGCGAAGCTCAACGCCACACTTTGTCTTTGTCAGTTTGTGTAATAGAATGTCAAACACTTTCACTGTGTAAATAAATAAATAAAATAATATTAAAATCCTATATTTACCTATTAACTCAGTAATTTACGGTAGCAAGTGGCAAAGCTAAGTGGATTTTGATCGTCGCCGGGATCATCTCAGAAATAATTTAATTTCTCTCGCGCCTTTACGATGTTAACTGTTGACACTCTACGTGTTTGAAACTGCTTTATTTTTTGTATTTTATCTTCTCGAATATTTAAGGTAAAAAATTGCGGCAGTGCCTCAAGCGTGCGACTGTAAACACATTGTGGGTTCGATTCCCACGCGGGTGAATGAAGTATTTAATATTCTAATTTCTTTCCTCTAGTAACTAGGCAACACGGCGGTGGATTACAAATTTTTGCACAACTCACCTAATAAAGGTATCAAAAGGTGAATTATTGTAGCTTGCTTCGTAATATAATACCGAAAAAATGTTGAGAAAGGTTGTTTTTATTTATTTTTTTTAAATTGAAATTTTATTTTTGTTTGTTATTTTAGAAAAGATATGTTAAAATATTCTGATATCAGGATTTTATAAGAACTTTTCAGTTGATTGATTATAAAATAATATCGGAGTTGTTAGTTCATCGGGGATCTACAAGTCGCTTATAGGGCACGTCCCCTGAGACACAACAAGAAACTTAGCAGTTATTTCAGGAAAATTGTTAAAATAATTGAGTAATAATATTTTTGCCTTTCACATATCGAGGCAAGCCGTAGCGCAGCGCCAAGTGTATGACTCAGTGTAAAACCGACTGGTTGTAGGTTCGATGCGCACTCGAAGAAATATTTCATATAATTAATATTCGGCTACGGAACCCTAAAAACGGGACGTTGTCAGATTGCCAGCACTCATTATGTTTTAAGGGGAAAAAGAGTGACGTTACTCTTGGTACTGTCTGCATACATGTGAGAAATTTATATTAAACATTTTGTGCATTGAAACTCAATACCCCGCTTTGTCTTCTAACTAGAGCGAGGAAATGAAAATAGTCTCCCTGAGTGGAAATCAAACCCACAACTGGTAGTGTTTACAGCCAGAACCTCTGACGTTATATATTATTATATATTCTGTACAAATCTTGTCACATTCACTGCACTATAATTTTCTTTCGACAGATTTCTTCCGTACTCGGTGTAGATACTTGAAGGAGTTCGGCTTAGAAGGAAATATAAAATTGATAGATATGTTATATAGAAGTAGACACTTGTAGCCAGGAGGGAAAGTTTAATAAGCAAAGATTTATTGATGATCGCTTTATTTTATTGTCTTTTTCAATGCATTCATAGTGTACGGATGTTCGTACTGCGACGTCCACATATAATGTGCATCGATCCACCCATATGTCTATGTCTATATCGGAGTGGTCTCAGAATCAGAAATTATACTTCCTGGAGAGTTATCAGGGAGAGTCAGTAATATGGCACCCCCAAAATAACAAGTATTAGGATGCAAATCATTAAGTTTATTTTTAATGGCAATGAAGAATATGCCCCTAGCGTGTGACTAACGCATTTGGTCTGGCCAAACGCATGGGCTGCGTGTCGGTCTGCCTGCTGCGTTATTTGTCAGGCTGCTTGTCACGCGTGTGAACACACCAGTAGAGAGTGAGAATCGAACCCATAACCTACCACAAGCCACAAGTTTTAGCGTCACGCTATCCAACTGCGCCACTACCATAAATGCTCAAATTTACTTACGATAAGGAAACCTCATCAGTTATCGAATTACTTCGGACAGACCCGATACATTAAATTAAAAGTTTGCCAATATTCCACGTACGGGGTCCTAAGTTTACGTATACTTAACCGAAAATATATATTGTAATAGCGCTATGAAGTGGTTATTAAGTTAGTTACTTAGTCATTTTAGAAGCGTCCTAGTTCGTGTCTGAGAAGTTGATCGTAATGGGTGAGGTTGGCACGTGTTTGATTACCTACTTAGTTTTTGTAGGCGATCATTTTGTTGAAAGTAAAAAAGCAAGTTCCGCTTTTTTCCGCATAAAGAAAATTAGATAGAAAAAATCCGTGGTATATTTCAAGGCATCAAGAATTAAAGAAAACTAATAGTAAAACTATCATTTTATGAAGAGCTTTAAACATCTGAATAATAATTTAATGTAAAATATTATAAAATAAGCAAAATGTTAAATTTGCAGCATAGACTGTGAGCGCGACGGTTGTGGGTTCGATTCTCGTTCTCAGGAATGAATTATTTATTTTCTTCGCTCTGGGAACAAAACAAAGTGCGGTATTAATTCTCCCACTAAAGTTTAAACACGCAATGTCTCGAAAATTAGACGGTACTTGGAGAACGGAGTGTTTGCCAATCCCGCTTGCTATATGAGGGATACAGCGTGAAGCTAAAAAACGAAGGTAGTTAAGTCAGTTCATCTGTAGACCAAATGACAAATTTTGTAAGATAATTTATCTGTCCTTGTCATTCAAGAATGATTAAAGAGGAAGCTGTATGAGTATAATTATAAATTGCTTTGTCATTTTTTTTCATCTGTCCTTTTAATTTAACAAATGGATATTGGAAAACTGATTTCTGATTGCTATGTCATTTTTCTTCGCACTTTTTATTTTCTTTTATTTCTTCACGCTGTATATCGTACATAGTAGGGAAGGGGGTAGGTAGATAGAGGGAACCTTTTAACGTAATGTTAACATTTCCCTGTCATTGCGTGTTGACTAGTGGAACCAACGTCGGGTTTTTCTTATTATTGGAGAGAATAAATAAAAATAAGTAGGTAATGTTTAGTTCCTTCTAGTGGGAATCGAATCCAAAACCGTCGCATTCACAGTCACAAGCTTGAGCCCCCTTTAAAAAAACTTTAAAAGAAACGATAATGCCCACAAATAATTAATATTATTCAAAAATTTCAAACTAAAAAGCAGTACATTTAATAATATCCAATCAATTCGATTCAATCAATTTAACATAATCTCCAATCTCTTGGAAATAGCAAAATTTCAAGTAAATATCATGTATTTATATATGCGCGGGATTTCCGAAATATCGGCGGTGGGGATTGATTTCATTACCGGGTGGAGGCTTGTCAGTAGCTTTATATACACACTTTATTTAATCGACGGTTTGATGGTGCATGATATTGTATATGGCTGTCGTGAGGCAGGAGAACAAGCATGCGACTTTAAAAGAGAAAGTTGAGGGTTCAATTCCCACTCGGGAGAACTAAGTATTTACTCGCTCTGGTAACGAGGCAAAGTCCGACGTTGAGTCCCGTTTCTAAATGCGCATTTTAATTACGTACGGAGAAATAGTGCTAGGTGTCCATGTTCCCAGGCGTATCCTACTATGTGCAGGATGTGGAAAGAAAGTGAAGAACGGAGTGTCCTAACACTAGATACAATATTTACTATCCATTTCTAGTAAGACATTGTATGAGTTTCGCCTTTGAGGACGGAATTCTTCTAAACTTAGAAGCTAGAAGTGATTTATCACTACGTTCTTTTAATTTATGTGGATTTTTTGTTCTTATACAATTACCGTTGAAGGAAATTTTTAAAAACTCAATTTTTATTTAATAGGTGAAAGTTTATGGGGTATTTGTGTGGGCCATAAACTAAGGAACGGATATTGATGAATGAAACGACTCTCTGACATTTATGCGTAAATGTTAACGTTTATAGTGTTATTTGATATAATAATAGCGTTGTTTATAACAATTTATTCATTCATTATATTAGGTTTTAACCTCTCTATCTTTTGATATTTTTTACTGTTAGTGTTATTTTTAGTCAAAAATAGCTTCGTCCATCACCCTCCGCTTTATTTTCGTCACATCGGGCACAAATTGCCATCACGAATTCGAAAGCGTTATTTACTATTTTCATATTTACGAGTAAATTTAAATAGGCACTTTGATTGCGATATCGCCGATGTATCGACTGACATGAAGAGTTGCGTACGGCACATTGTAAATGCTCGTAGCAGCTCTAACCATAGGTGCTGTGAATTATATTTTCTTTCCAGATTCACGCTGAGGGAGCCTAGTGTTAAGTCACTCCACCCCCCACTTTCTGCCGAATTCTGGAGACATTGCGTTTTCAGTAGCTTTTGAGGAACTCAAGGCCGCGCTTTGCCTTGACACCAGCGAGTGAAGACATGAAAATAGTGGAAATGTGTGAAAATCAAACCACAACCTGTCGCGTTTACAGTCACACGCTTGTGCCACTGTGCCACTACTGGTCTCGCATACAATTTGATTCTATATCGCTATAGTTATTCCTGCTCAACTGGCATCCCTACAAACAATGAACGAATGATTGTATTGAAGTACAGTTGCAAAATCCACTTTATTATTGTTACATACTCGTAGAAACATTTAGTGGTTTCAAACAACAGTTACTAAATAGTTTACAATTTGATTAATTATACCTGTATCGAGTCGGGCGTCTCTGACCTAGTTTAGAACTAAGGTGTATAGAGACGTTGATAAAATGTTAAATTTTGTTTGTATGAGGAAAAGTTAACAATGCCAAAAGCAGCTTCACGATTTTTCCCATATTACTTTATGCTTTGTGGAAAAAGTCATGAATCTGCCAGATGCCTAGAAAGAGTGAATTTGTTAGAGACGTTTTAAAATAAATATCAGCTCCACGCTGTATCCCGCACACAGCAGGGTAGGCAGTAGGAACCGAGTGTTGAGGCACTCCGTTCCTTATTTTCTACCGAATTCTGGAGGCATTGCGTGTTGAGTGGCAACACTTAACGATTCCGGGTCCATACCTAAAAAAAAACTTTATTTAAAGTTAGTTAGTTAAGTTAGTTATTTAAAGTTATTTAAATCATAGGGCCGTAGATCTGAGTATATGGTTTAAATTTTAACTCGATATCTCCGAGCGTTCCTGAGATAAAGGCTCTTGACAGACGGATAGATGGACAACAAAGTGATCTTATAAGGGTTTCTCTTTTCCATAAAAGATACGGAACCCTAAAAATCATTACAAACCAATATTGTAATTAATTTCATACGAAATGATTGCTTAGGCCCTCAACCTAAGTAACTTATATAAATTGTACAAAGAAGTGTCTTTTGCNTTCGTTTTATCGTTGGCTCCTGGGACACCCTGTATATATATATATATATATATATCTTCATACATATATATATCTTCATATATATATATATCTTCATACAGTATTACCACAATTTAATAGAAATTTAACCCTGACCGGACGAGAGCGTGCTAACTTAATAGGGTAGAGCTTCCCTGTAATGGCACGTGATGTATGGATTAAATGGTTAGAGCGACGGATGTATTTAGAGGCGAAACTCTTTATTTTTAATTTCTTATTTTTTAAATTGTTTTAATAAATATTTTGTGTCTTAACGCATTGCTCGTTATCAAAGTACAAACAATAAATAAATTAAATAATACAAACAAAAAACAAAGCGATCTTAATGGGTATAACTGCTTCGTACTTCCCGCTCTCGTCGAGATATGTATAGTACTTAAAGTAAACGAAAATTTTAAATAAAAAGTTATTCATTCTCCTAAGAAAACTAACATGTTTAGAAATACATCACAAATTCAACGAAGCGGGACTTGAAGTAACGGTTACCAATTGGATGGAAACCAAGAGGTGCAGGTTTGAGTTCAGCGACGTTCTAATTTATTTGGCGTATTTTCCAAAATGCTATAAAGATGTCAAATCTTATTACTTGGAAGTATTATTTTATTTTTTGCAACTTCCCGCTGTATCCCGCAAATGTCATATCGTAAAGTATTTTAGTTACCTGTAGATTTGTCACACTTTGTTTTATAACCAGAGCGTGAAAAGAATTCATTATGACGAGTGAAAATGAATAATTATTTAAAAAAAATATTTCCTTACGACGAGTTGGAGTTCCACAACCATCCCGCACGAACAGCTATTGTTATTTCTATAACGTTAGAGAATTGAATAAAATAAGCTAGTGGTGTTATATCCGGACGGTACTCTAAATAAATATTGTTAGAACAACTCGGTTTGCACGACCCTCATACCGTATATTTGAGTGGAAACTTTAAGTCAGGTCAGGTTTGTTTTGATATTTGTATTTGTTTTGTATTGGACTTCGTCTTATGTGTTAAGTTGTTGCCTTATTCTATAATAAATTAAAATTTTAAACTCCAATTTTTTTTTCATTATTTCTATTGTAAATTCTCACTTCGTGCTAAATTTCATATCTGTAGGTCCACTGGAAGGATCCTATACGTTTTGATTACACGGCGATTGCGTTGACTTGGATTAGGAGGTAGGTAGATTTTTTTCTGTTTGTAGACCAGAATAATTGATATTAATTTCAGTTTGATACCTCCAGGCGTTCTTAAGATTTTAAGAGGTTTTGACAGACTGTTAAAATAGTGATCAGTAGGTATAAACCTAAAAAGAGTGCTAACACCGATGAAGTAACGGAAAATAACTTTTTTATCCTACATTTAAACTAATCTATTCTAATAAAATAGCCACTGGTTCAAATTAAAAGGCGTTTTTGGATTGTCCATTTCTAACTTCATTCAATTTTGACATAATTCCATTAGACCACGTAGGCAAAGCCGCAAGAAAAAGTTAGTATACTATAAATTTAAACAAAAAATATTTATCCCACAATAACCTTTTAACAAATGTAGCTATAACACCATTACTTGTTAGTTAGTAGCTTGCCTCCAAATATTCAGCTCTACTGCAACAACTGAAACTCGAGGAAGTTCTTGAATATTGAACAACATGAAGAGTCCTCGTTGCGTTTAGGTTGGACCACTCTGTAATTCTACGGTACGGTGCATATTGTGCTGTGTTCAGTTTTGGTATGGATTGGTGATATGTGCACACATATTATAACGTTAGAGATAGTAGGTTGAATTTATAATTTGGATTTGTTGATTTTTTTAATTAAAAATATTAATAATTGGGGAACGGAAGTGCCTTAATAGAAACAGATTGCTATGCGCGGGTTACAGGTTGAAGCTAAAAAAAGCGAAATGGAGAATTAAGTAATATTTTTTAATAATGCAAGTGGGGTGGATAGTTTAATAAACAAATTCAATAGTGATTATAAATCTTGCAACTCTACTATGTCCAACTTTTGCCTTTTGGTATGCGAACTGCGTCAGCTCACTGCTCTACCTATTATTAGGTTACTGCTGGAACTGGAGAGTCGAAAGTCAAGTTAAGTTTAGTGTTAAATTTACAAGATCAGTCTAACTTGGACCTGTTGAGAATAACATTGTAAGATTTTCTGTTTATAGCTTATATATGTTGCTGTATGGCTTACTTGGAACGATGGGTAGTTTCCAAGAGGCGCAGCATTGAAATCTCGCTACTTGCATATTTTTGCATTTTTCCTAAGTCTTAAAAAATCCCCTTTTTTTTCCTCGCCAAGTCATAATTCTAAGGAATCATCTTTGGGTAGCGGAAATTTGTGAGAATCTTCCTACGGACTATCCAACTATCAAATAGATAACCATCGAACTCACAGCCAGGTGCCTGCGTTATTACTGATAACTTTTACTTAATATAAAAATTGCTATTATTACAATACTAAGAAGCGTGAACCATTTTTCAGTAACTTTTCAAACAATTAACAAATCAGTTTTTTATTTGATAAAGTTTCTATTTATAGACTTTCTTTGTAATATAATTTGAAAAATATGAAATTCTATTTTTGTATCTCAGACTTTATATTCGTTTTAATACATTAAAGTTAAGTAAAACCATTAAAAAACCATTTAAAGCTTTTTAAAGAATATATTTTTTTTTGTTTCAGTAAATCCTTTGACATTTATATGATTTTTTTATGTGGGTTTTTAGAATAAAACTAAGTACTAGTGCCATTACACTTGAAGATAAAAGATGTGATCATAATGTCGGTGGTATTATAGGAATGACTTACATGTCAAATGAGGCCAGGAACAGCGTCTGCGCAATGGTTGTGTGTTCAATCCACGTTTGGGGGATTGCTTATACTTGAATTATTTACTCTGATAAATAAAATGACAACACCGAAAGCATCCAGAATTCGTGGAAAGTTGAGGACGGAAATCTTATTTGAAACGGCGAACAATAGGTTCCCAATGCCTCCCTTGCTATTTGTGAGATATAGCGTGAAGCAAAAAAAACTGACATGCAATAATTAATTTCCACATGCCAATAATTCATTTCTCTTAAACTCTTTGCAACTGAATTGGAGCCATTACCTAACAGACATGGAGTGGTGGAACTTAACGCCGCGTATTACTTATATTTGTTTATATATATAACAAAGCAACAGTGATTTAATTCTGAATTTAAACTCAATTCAAACTAACAATACTAACACAAATAACAGTGTGTTATGTATTCATAGGGAAACTAATTTTCTTGTAATTGAATTGTGTAAGTTAGAAGGGATATGAATTAACCCGCGGGGGATCTGGATTGTAGTTACCCTCGCGTTCTTAATTTGTGTTTTACGAGTAAATACCGGTAACTACCTACGTTTGTCAAAAATACAAAAATATATATTTGCCCTTAAGATACAGCGACATTCTTTGCCAATTGATTGTTTTTAGTGTCTTATTGTTTGTCAGTATAAGTAGGTTTGCAAGTGCCACGAAGAACCTAAAAGCTTTTTTGATTTTATAGATATTTCTTTACCAAACAGGGTGCGCACGTTAACGTTTACGGCAACATAAATATATCTTCTATTAAAATTTCAATTCTCTAACTAGCAAGGTTCTTGACACGCAGTGGTGAAACTGGTGATAGGCGGACAGACAGAGTAGTAATAAACTAAATATTTTGATAGTTTTACCCTTTGTGTACGGAACCCTAAAAATACAAGCTACATAAGATATCTCTTTCACACGAGATTATTTAAGTTAATTAACAAGCCAAACTTTAAGTAGTTTCGTGGGCATTAAAACAGACTTTAGGGCCACTTTAGGGCATTTACACTGACCTGAACTTTGTGAATTTAATTGAAATAAGCCTATGAGTGAGAAGTTATGTCTAAGACCCTTATAGTATATCCTAGTCGTAATGTGTTTTATATAACAAAGGGTTTGTATGGAATTATCTTGTTCACAAGCAATTAAAAATATTATGACGATATTGAGTCCAACAAGGCCCAAAATCTGACAAATATTTAGGACTAAGCAAAAACAATTACAACATTCAAAAATTATCATATAAAAATAAACAAATAGAAAATACATTTAAGCAAAGGAGAATTGGCGTAGATTTTATAAAAAGCTTAAAGGCAACGGCGCAATACTCTGAATCGGCCATTCCTTTTTACGATTGTCGTTCGTTTATTTCGTTTGAACTTTCTGCAGGTGTTTCTGGATTTTTTGTTTATATTCAATTATTTACGGTTGATTTCTTGGAATATTAGACTGTGTAATTTATTTTCAATTTGTTTTCTTTTTTGTATGGAATAAATAATTATTTTTGGGTAGACTGGATATAATTTGATGAAAATTTGTTTAAATGAACGCGCTTATCTTAGAAACTACTGGATTGAATTGAAATTCTTGAGCTAGATTGTTCTTTTATTGAGGCAGGTAGAAGTATTATGTAAAACGAAAACGATTATTTTTATATTAAAAAAGAACACTATCTAGTTCTTCAAGACATATTACTATGGGTATGTCAATATAAAACATATACAGAGCATTCAAATAAACCTTGAAATATGAAATTATCTTTCACTTGAAAAAGTCCTCAAATGGAATTGACTTCGATCGCTTTATGAAAGCAATAAAATGAAGAAAAGTATTCTGTAATGAAAAAAGTATGTCTCTACTGTATTTTATAACGTCGATAAAAAACAGCCTCTTGTTGGATTCTGCAATATTTCTAAATCACGAGACGACCTTAAAAGGAATTTTAGATATTTTAGGCAGTGCGTTTTATTGAAATTTATTTTATAGAATATTTTTACACCTTGAAATTTAAATAGAAATTAATTTTCTACTGAAAAATAACTTCGACTATTGTCATCAAATTCTTCATACTTGACCTCTGAGAAGTCATGAAGCGAAAGTAAGCCTACAGCAGCCTCGGGTTATGTTGGAAAGGGTGAAAAATTGACAAGGAAATCAATCGGTGGGATGAATTATTTTTATTAAACATGCAATGTCTCGAAAATTAGACGGAAAGTAATGAACGGAGTGTCTTAACGCTAGATATCCTCTGTTTTCTTTGCTATATACGATACAATGTGAAATTAATAAACAAATAATACACAAAGAACAAAGTGTCGTAACACTACTTTCTCGCTGTCTACCGTACCTTATGAAGGAAAAGAGTTCGTCTCAAAAACAACATCAGTTAAGTAAACTAAAAACCTTAACATTATAAAGATACTTTTATAACATAATGCTTTCATAATAATGCCTTTGATGTTCGAAAATAATAACATGAAGAAAAAGGTACTGAGCAGACAAGCGATTAAATATTTAGACGTGTTTTAAGTAGTGAATATTTAATGGAGAAATGTTTGTTTACATATACTTATTATATTCCTCTTAATATATTTTTTATTTCATTTTATTTTGTTTAATCGCACCTTTGTTTGAGTGGTAAGTAGAATGGAAAATCTCATTTTCTCAGTTTTTTTAGCTTAGCGTTGTATACCGCACACTGAAGGATTGGAATACGGAACCTTGTATTAAAACACTGGGTTGGGGTACTTCTGTTCTCCGCTTTTCTCCAAATTTTGGAGGCATTACGTGTCAAGCCGCGGCAAATGAAAATAGTAACTATTTCATTTCTTCAAATGGGAATCGAATCTGCAACATGTCGCGTCTGCACAAACGCTTGTCACACGACTGGCCTTACTCCTTAACTTTCCTTTCAACATTGAGTCCAGTACTTTCGCCTGTACGTTCTCTCAGTTACTGAGTAACAGAAGAGATTTATAAATGCCCATCTAAGCACAATCGTTATGGGTTCGATGCCAACTCACGGGAATGAATCAATTGTATTTCGTATATTGGTAAAACAGAGCGCGGCGTTGTGTTCCGATACTGAGCGTGTGTCAACATTCCGAGCCCTACAATAATTACAATATTAAATAAACAAATTCATATTATCCCGACATTTTCATACGGCGGATGTCATACGTGAAATGAGTGGGCATGACTGATGTGCCCTTATTATACGCTTCAGGTGCCTTAACAATCTTCTTTTTATTTGATCATACTATATATGAGGTAAGGTAGGACGTTTTGATAAAATTCTTATTATTGTAGATGATTTTTTTTGGGTAAATCTTAATGGGAAATATGGGAATTTATTTTTGAGTGTGGGTATTGGATTTAGTATTGTTATTCGTTTATTTTTAAACCAAGAATTTGGTCAAGTGTGAGTTGGATTCGCCCACCGAGAAATCTGTATCAATTCCAGAAGTGTAGGTCAACGGGAAAACCCTATAGATTTTGAACACGCCACCAGAGATTTATTTTCTATGCTCCAAGGAACCGTAGACCTGGATATTTGATATTAATTTCAGTTTGATATCTCCACATGGTCTTTAGATAAATGGTCTGGACAGACGGACAGACGTGCAACGAAGTGATAATATAAAGGTTTTTTTTCTCTTGAGGTACGGAACCCTAAAAACGTTTCAAATTACGTCAAAACGACGTAATATAAAATAAATACAATATAAATATAAATGTTACGTAAAAATTGTACATACGATACCCCAATCCGTATAAATTGTCAGTGAAAAATCGACGTAACTGACGCGACGCGACGGTGCTATCCAAGTAATATAACACACAGACACGTTATTTATTTGTTCTTACTCTCACTTTGTGACATGATATTGTTGAACAGAAGTCAGCTACGAATGGGCTCCAATTTATCATAAATAATTGTATGTATGATGCTATAATAGATTTTTTTGTCACAGGGGGGTAGGCAGAGGGAAGCCTAGCGTAAATTCTTCTCTCTCGTAAATCCTCATTTTTTCGCCCAATTTTGGAGGCATTGGCATTGGCATTTAATAATATTCAAAAACTATACTTTTTCATTTGCTAATTTTTATGTATAGGAGGACTATAATGTTATTTTCTTTTTTCAGTTCAGTTCAGTTCTTTATTTATGGCGCTTCGAGCGTGCCAGTTGAGCACTAATCACTTCGCCAATTTTGTTTTTTATATACCGATATAACGGTACCGTGACGGTAGAACGGTATTTATAAGTTGCTCTCAATTCTTAAAGATCGCTCTCAAGATCGATCTAAGAGTTGTTAGCGATTTATAAACACGGGCATAAGTTCTTTTTCTCTACATGCTGCAAGTTTCATTGACAACGGATAATAAATGGAAGTAGCTTAAAATCTACGCAACTAAGTTGAGGGCAGAAATTATTACAAAATACAATTATTCAATAAATTTGGTTATAAAATATGTTCACTTAATATTTCATTAATTTATTTTATATAACATATTTATTAAGTCTGTCTGGCATTGAGAGATACAACGAAAAACATTATTCTTAATGCATATTTAAAAGGTTCTATACGAAGAAAATTTACAATTTTAACATATTTCAACAGAGTCTACGAATAATCAATTTATTTAGTAAAAATTTAAAAAAAAACTCTATTATTTATTTCGTATATATAAAATGATATTCATTAGTTTATTTTATTTATTATTTTTAATATCATGTTTATATAAATTACTGTTTTGTCATTGTAATTGCCTTATTTGTCTGTATGTAACACTCTGGTATTATAAATTAAAAATTTTATACTAAAATATTTTATTTTTGTATTAAAAATAAAGTGAAAGACATCACCAGAATGAAATGTTTTAATTTCTTTTCTCAGCAGCAGTTGAACACACAATGTTTTGAAAATTGGACGGAAAGTGAGGAATGAAGTGCCTTAACACTAGGTTCCCTCTATGTACCCTGCTAACTTGAAACACTTGTGAAGCACTTTTTTTATCTTTAAATGTGTAGGTATCATTTGGTTGGTGTTTAATATTAAAGTTTTTCACAGACAGATTATACGTCAAGCTTTTTCATTTAAATGTTTTTCTATTTAAATATATAAGAGTACGCGTCTAGTAACTGACATTTTTTTACAACAATTAATTAAGTATTTTAATTAAATGGGTTCACAGAAGGCTTCTTTTTAATTATTCTTGTTAAAAAGAGGTTATAAAGAATATTATATCTTAATATTATGAAAATAAAGTAACCATTCGCTTGTCTGTAGTACATACTTAGCTGAAGTAACACTTTTAAAGTTGTATTGAAAAGTTGAGCTTCAATTAATGAATTTCATTTATTAAAATAATTAATGTTGCCATATAAATTATTATACAACACACAATAAGTACTATTTTTATTAATGGATAATTTCCATTAACCTGATTCAGCGGTAAGTGGTGAATGGAAGTGCCTTAATGGGAATAGAGTGTCTTAACACTCATGCACCATTCTATTTTCGAGATAGTGTTCGTTGAATGGCGGAACTTAACGTTATTTTTTTGTTACCATAGCGAAAAAATGAAATTCCATACCAGAATCGAACCTACAACTACCCGCTCAGCCAAGACAGCCTCAATCAATCATTATTTTAAAAAAATATGTCTAGTGTTTATACATAATCCTTCGATACTTTTATAAAATTGGATATATTTTTAAATATAACAGTATTTTTTACAAAGGTATCGTTCAGCCTTTATATCTCTTATTAAACGGTATAGGAAATCGCCTTAGAGCACTTCCCTGGCAGCTTAACTGCGGTCGCTATAATTTATTAGCGCTGTTTCCGTTCGATAACAATTGCTATTGACTGTGTTCGGATATTTATATATTTGTATTGTGACACTAACGTTATGCAATTATAGTAGGAATTGGATGGTATCCGATAGAGGCGCAGGTTCGAATCCTGCCACGTTAAACTTTTTTGTGTGTTTTCTAAAAAGTATTTTTCTTTGCTGAGTGTAGAATAACGTAGTAGATTTCCTCTGCTTACTCTGCCAAAGAGAACCAACATATATGTTGGTTCTCTTTGGGGTTTCGGAAAATACTCTCTCCCTATCTGCATCAGTTAATGCATTGACAAATTAAATTAAATTTCATACAAGTAGAAGTTATACCTGCATATGACCCAATTAAATTAATATATTCATAAACTTTTACATTTGCTCTAGTAATAATTAAACCCCATTATGTACACCTAAGTGAACGTCATATTATGGGCAGAGGGAACTTAGTGCAAACACACTCCTTTCCCTATATACCACCAAATTCTGAAGGCAGCGCGTGTTGAGTGGCGGAACTGAATGCCGCGCTTTGCTTTGACACCTGAGCAAAGAAATCGAGGAAATTAAATATTATGCCATACTTTGTACCTCTGCACCACGACTGGACTCATCCGCACAAAATGTTTCTTAAAGGAACGTCCACTTACCTTCATTTTAGAACCATATTGAATAGAAAATAAGAATACATAGAAATCTCTACCTATTCTGCGAAAAAATAATGAAATCATTCACCTTTTGTGTTTCAATACTTAACGAGCTGACTCTGAACAATGAATATTCAATTAAAATGTTCAATTAGCTTCTTCATACTGTTGTTCGTGTTTGTTGAGAAAACAATAGATCGCAAACCTCAATCGAATATAAATGGGGATGTTGATTTGTTCGTCTTTTAGCATATATAAACCTTTATTTTTTTAAGGTCCACAATGTATCAGGGTGGACCAAGCAGAACCTGGAAACCCTTGATAAATCACTCTGTTCCCATTAAGATACTTTCATTCCTACTTTCCGCCGAATCCTAAAGGCGTGTTGAGGCAAAGCGCGGCCCTGAGTTCCACCTCCAATAGGTATTACCTCCAAAATACGGCCGTAAGAGGGGAACGGAAGTGTCATAATGGGTACAGAGTGTCTTAACACTAGGTTCTCAGGTCACTTGCCTACTCTCCTATGTAGGGGGTACAGCGTGAAGATAAAAAAATAGTCTTTCATCAGTCATTTCCACGAGTGGAGAGCATTTACAGCCAGACACTGTGATGGACACCATTTACGGCCAGGCCAGCCATTTACAGGATTGTATCACGGTAGCCTCACAACGTTATATCTGAACCAAAAAGGTCAGTTTTTAATGAAATTCAAATTGGTAAAAAGTATTAGCTTATTCTCTATGTAAATTGTGCGCGTTAACTTCGTTACCGGACCTCTCCGCGGTCGACGGGGTATTCATTCACACATTTGAAAAAATTCTACTGTGTTTTTTATCATATTATTTATCTTTTAACATTCGTACTGAAATGTTTAAACGTAAAATATTATTTATGTAGGGTATGAAATTAATTAAGGTCTATGTGTGCCAGTGGAACAGCGTCTGACTGTAGACGCGATGATCGTGGGTTTGATCATCATTATATTTGATTTGATTTAATTTTTTAGAAGAAGCCATCGTACCCCCGGGGGCAAGCACAAGTATAAATGAGTTCGATTCCCACTAGAGGAAAAGAAATATTTAATATTTTCAGTTTTCGTTTAGGTAACGAGATAAACCGCGGCGTTGAGTCCCGCCAGTCTTAATGGGAACGAAGTAAATAAAAGGTTCCCAGGCTTTCTTTGCCTATCCTGGGATGTGCGAGAATATATATATACAGCGTGTGCCGAAAATACAGGAAGGAAAAAAGGTATTTTTAAAGTGAGAATCAAACTCACAACCCTCGCCAGATATTAGTTAACTCTACCACGATTATAGAAGTATAACACGTTATAATTACTTAACAATAGCTTTAAATCATTCCACCTAGAATACTAAATCAATTTTATCGTCTTCGTATTTGCTCTCGCTCTCAGCCAAATTCTCATTAACGCGTCTTGTTGAGATAAGATGCTTACATATCGACTGAAGTAACTTACACATACTACGAAAGTAGATTATAGTAGTTAACTATGTAGGTATATACCGAGGTCAGTCCCCCCCCCCGCAACGCAGGGGCACATGTGTGTGCCTGTAAACACGACCTCGTTGTGAGTTCGATTCGCGATTTCCACTATAGGAATTGATATTTTTAAGATTTTCATTTCTTCGCTCGAGTTCTGCCACTCAACACGCAATGCCCACTGCCTACTAGGTTCTCACTGTCTACCATGCTGTTTGCGGGATATAGTATCAGTTCACAATCTATACATAAATATAAAACTCTTCTGTAATTGGCTGAGTGATAGAGGAGGTTAGGGAGTGTAGGGGAGCATTAAAAAAAGATGTTTCAAAATACTTACAAACACTTGAAAAACAGGATGTTCCATTTTACGTCTTGTTAAATAATAATTGAAACCAACACCGCACTCTTTGAATAAGATTATTAATAAAATCTGTTTACATAGTTTGTATAAGATGAACAGTGATTGACAAGCAAGGCACAGCTCAAATTACTGGAAAGCACGTTGTTATTGTACTAAGAGACAATTTCATGAAATTCCCTCGAGAACGAGAAAAGAATGAGATTTTTCCTTTCGTAGTACTCGCACATAAAATTGCGAGCTACAGCTTCTGGTGTAGTTATATATTTTTTTATAGCACAGAGTAGGCACAGGGAATGTTTTGAACGAACAATAATAATTATAATTAACGTAAAAGTCCATATGATGACCACAGCCTCTATAATATTATTTTTTTTTAATACGGGAAAGGCAAATGATATCAAGTGTTAAGACTGCTTCTCGCTCGCTTACCGCTTATTTTACGAAACATTGTGAATGACCGCCTCAACGCTGTGCTCTGTTATTTTACCAGAGCAAGAAAATTATTATAATTTATTCCCTCGAACAGGATTTAAAGTTTACCCTCAGACTGTCCTACTATACCACGACGGGCCCAATAATATAATAATATTATAAACTGATTTCATTATTTTTATATATTTTTCTTTCATAAGAAAATATCTTCCATTTCTCTTCATCAAATAAGTTTTCGTCTTGTAAAAGGTTATGGTACAAGCTTTGTAATTAGCTAAATGTCCCAACATCAGTTCTAATTAGCGACAGGCAGCTTTTGGGTAGTGAACTTTTTTACCCAACTACGGCGAAACCTAAAAAGAGGGTTATATTTTAGCGTGCATGTATGTATATATGTATATATGTGTCCGTTCCTACTTCCTTTGTTCCCTCGTAACTGTTAAACTTAGTTTTATGTTGTGTTATAGTGAGTGTGTGTGTGTGTGTGTGTGTGTGTGACAAATACACATACAGAAGAATTATATTCTCGTATATATATAGTATTTAAGCTCTCAAAATCTAATAAGTTTAATAGAAATGAAAATAAAAGCATAATAATTTAAAAACTCGTTAAACTTTCCATTGCAATACGCAAAGTTGCTTGAAAATTGAATAAAATTGTAGGTACAGTGCGAGTCAGCGGGCGGAAGTGCCACTTCAAAACGAATACTTAGAAACAATGCAAGCGTCTGTATAAACAAAGGAGGCGTTTAATTTTCTTTTTCTCAATTGTAATCTCTTCTGCCATTAAAAAATTGCTTTCCAGATATAAAAATAAACGTTTTCTTGTATTAATAATCTTAATGTTTTTTTTGCTATATCCCACATGCAAGGTAGGTAGAGGGAGCCTAGACATTCCGCTCCCCACACCAGACCAGAGCGAAGAAATGAAAATATTAAATATTTCATTTTTTTAATGTGGGAATGGAACTCACAACCTCTCGCGTTTACAGTTACAAGCTTGTGCTCCTGCGCCACAGAAGACCTACCGAAGTTTCCTTTCAGAAGTTTCCTTAATAAAAGTAGCTATTCATATATAAAAAAAAATGTTTTTGTATTAAGGCTATTAATAATAATCTTTATGAAAATTGAGTACATAAAAGGCATCCAGTAGCCACAATATTAAATATAGCTTCATTACTTTTTTTTAGAATTTTAATATCGTAGTCTTAGAATATTAATATAGTAATATTATAATATTAATATAGTATTATATTTACAAATATTTACTTTGCTTAAGAGTTTGTTTGCTTAAGCGCTCTAAGAAATACTAGTTCTAATTGAATTTATTTTTTGTTTTGGATAGCCTATTTATTGGAGAGTGTTATAAGATAGCTATGTAAACATGACGTTAATGAATTTATAACCACTGTACTTGAAGCCAATAATACTTGGGGCACTTAGAATATTATCTGTCTTCACACACACAATGTCTTTGTCCAGCAGTGGACGAGGACAGGCTGATGATGATGATGATGATGATGACACACACAATTCTTAGTTATTTTCAGTGGACTGCAGGGGCAAAGCCGCAGGTCAAAGCTTGTAGATATTATTTTTCTTAGCAGGGTAGGCAAAGGGAACCCGGCAACCTAGTAGGTACCCGTTAAGATACATCAGTTTAAAATCAAATGTGTTTTCACATTTTTTATAGTTGGAAGAAGGTTGAAATATTCTATTCCATATTTAGAAGTCCTTGGTAATTTATATTTCATTCGAGAGAATGTTTATATTCAAAATGTTTTGCGTTGCCCCAGTGTAGCTACTCGTAGCTAGATCAACCCCGGCTTCGGATTTAGCAATTTAACACGTAATATCAGAGTTATTTTAGCAATTTTGACGAAAACGGGAGGAACAAATATATTTTTAGTCTATTTATTCTGCTTATTTTATTTTCTTGCCTCGCCAATTTCTTAATATTTTTTTTATCTATTCAATTTTAATTTAATTAAGAAAATTCTATAATTAATATGTTAGAACACTTATAAAAAATTTTACATACCAGGTTTCAAAACCGTACTTTTTGTAAATCATCAAAGAAAATGCGTGCAGTACGGTGGGCAGAGGGAACTTAGTGTGAAAATGTAAACAAACTCCGTAGCCCACTTTCAGTCGAATTTTCAAGATATTTCGTAGCGCAATGCCTCGCTTTGCTTTGTTACTAGAGCGAGGAAATGAAAATAATTATTTATTCCTCAACCGAACCCACAAACGACACGCTTACAGTCACACACATGTGCCACTGTGCCACGACGGATTTTTATATGTTTGCTAAGTTATTTTACTATTCTCAGTCTGGTTATTCTTACTTTAAAATGTTAATATAAAAAATATATTATTTTAAATTAATTTAATTGAGCAGCAATTTTTTAACAATCTTCAATTTTTTAACCAGAGCAGGGCGTTACTTAAACTTGTATGGAGTCTAACTTTGTTGAATGCAAGTAACAACTTTTCACTTCAACTTTTGCATCAAACGAAAAAGATAAAACGTCACAAAAGTTTCAATTTCAGTAAAATTTGGATTTAAACTTTTTTTTTTATCTGGTAAGCACCATGTGCTATTACCCGGGAATATTATTCTAAGGTACTCCTTCCCATGAAGATACTTACTTCCTATCCACGCTTTCCGCCTAATTACAAAATAGTGACTATTCTATTATATGCGTCTAACGCATTTTTATTTAGGTGTTGGTTGACTTAGAAAAAAATGCATAATATTCACGTAAAGGCGAATGGAACAGTAACTCAAAAATACATCAAATATATTTTTTATAGTTTTATACTGTAACGTAAAAAAAGTATTCCATTTAAAATACTCCGCCTTATTACCAGATTGAAAAATCGAAAATATTAATAAATAATAATTAATTTCCCCTTGGGAATCGAACTTACAACCGTCGCGTTTACTACCACTGCGCCACAACGACCTCAACTATAATTATATTCATAGTAGTTATTGCGCAATATGCGAAGGTGCAGTACGCAGTGTACGTAGCAGACAAATCGATGGTAGCAGGAAGTGTGGACCGCGTGAAGGGATGTGAGGAAATTAGGGTCATTAAATTATATGATATTGTAGCTTGGAATCACATTTTTCTATATTAATATAGGCATTCCTAATGCAAAGTGTATAATTTTCAAATATTATTATACATTTTATTTTTCAGTTTCACGTTTTACCTAGTGTTAACACACTCCATTCCCAACTTTCTAACGAGACTTTGGAGGCATTGCGTATTAAGTGGAACTCAACGAAGTGCTTTGCCTCATCAAAACGAAGAAATAAAGTATTTCATTTCCTCAACTGGGAATCAAATCCAAAACCTGTCACATTTACAGTCACACGCTTATTCCCATGCACCACGACATATCTCTCCTTTAGAATTTATTTCACTATTATATTTACTGTAAAATATTATAGAAATTACAATATAATTATGTCTATTATGTCTAGTGCTTTATCTCGCATAGCCTAGGGGTAAACCTAGACCACTTTCCGCCCGAATTCCAAACATTACATGTTAAGTGAAGGAATTCAACGTTCTTACTAGATCTGGAAACGACAAACAAAGTAAAAAATTGTTAGATAATAATCGAAATGAAAATATTTGCAACAAAAACTGAAATATTTAAAATATTTTAGGTTAATTAGACATTTAACAAAGTGCAGTGGCGTTGAGTTTGGTCACTCTATACGCAATGTCTCAAAAATTGGGTGAAAACCAGGAAAAAGAGTGCCTTATAACCAAGTTCCTTTTGCCTTACCCCGCTATATACTGGACAGGTTGAAGCCTTTATTTTTATTTTCCGCAAATAATACAAGTTTCCAAAAAGAATAAATAACAACATCTCAAAGCTCAATATTAAATGGATCATCGGAATATCTAATATTCATATTTGCTTCGGAATCTAAACTTTTAACGATGTTTTCAAGATTTATTTGACTTTTGTAAAGAGCTTATTGTGTTTTATACTCCCCGATGCCTTTTTCTTAGCTTCTTTTAGTAGGAAACTTTTCTTTTCAAATGCTTTTCATTATGAATGAATCTTTTATGAGAGAAATGTAAGACTCTTGTGCTTAACCGACTTGTAAAAAGGAGGTATTCAGTTGCAAATAATGTAGATATGTGGTATGGTAATTTAGGCTTCGAAGCACCTGAACTAATTTTGCAAGTGCATGTATTTTTGTCCACAAAATTCTCTAAAACTAAATTATGTTATCCAACGATTTAAATATACAGAATTTACTTGAATAAAGAAAACGCGGCGTTGAGTTTCACCAATCAACACACAATGCCTTCAGAAATCAGAAAGTGGGAGACAGAAATGTCCTAATGGAAAAGGAGTGTCTTAACACTAGGGTTCCATGTGCCCTCTTCCTACCTTGCTGTGAGTTAAAAATGATGCCTTTAGAGGTAGATATAACAAATACAACTACCCTACCTACCTGACCACATCCAGGTCACATAGGAATACTGATGCAATATTGATACGTTCACTTTTAAAATTAAATTCTTCCACAACGATGCATCGCGGTGCAGCTGCGGCGCTGGCAAGTGTCCAAACGTGGATTTATAGAGGCAGTACGTCATGTGCATTATACCTACTTGATAGTTATATTGCAGGATATGTTTCAATTATGTAATTGGGGAAGTGGTATGTGCTCAACTGGCACTCGGAACGCCATAACCAGAGAACCATACCTTCACGCTATATTCCGCATTTAGCAGGATAGGCTGAAGGACCCTGGGAACTTAACGTTAAGACTCTTCGTCCCCATAACGCTAAAAACAATAATATAATTTTTTATACACTCCGTTTAAAACGTGGCATGTACAACTGTGTAACTAAACCAATCAGAGTAGGAATCTAGGGAATTCATTATTGCTTCAATTTCCATGGACATCGAATCCGCTACCATCACGCTCACTTTTAGTCACTGTACCACTGCCTCAATAGCCCTAAATAGTAACAGAGGGATCGCAGTGACGTAAATAATTGAGATATATATATATATATATATATATATATATATATGAAACTAAAATAAACTCAAACAAACTAGCTTTCATTAAACAGAGTTCTATAAAACATTTTTAAGCTAAAATCTCTATAATGAAATATTAATATTTACTTTGGTTTATGAGGGAGTAGGTACCCATGAGACTTGGCTGCGTCAGTTTTTAAACAAGTTTTTTATATTGTTTTTATTGGTGATACATTTGTATTAAAAAGATATTTATTTATAACACATATATTTAGCTTTTATATACATATGTATATACAACCTGCACGCGACTTCGCCTTATTTATTTAATAAACTGATCATATACAAAATCACAATTGGATGTATTCGTATTATAATATATGGCTGTAGCATACTTATAAATATTTGTAGATACCAATAATATAAAAATTTTCATGCACATCTCCCGTCCACACATTTAATCTCACATCCACACAATGTCCACATGTCCTCACATGTGTTCACGTTGTGGACGTGAGATAGATAACGAGATATAGGAGATAATTATACAAGTATTATAACTAGTGGGAATCTAAGCTACACCCGCGTCTACAGCCGCACGATTGTGACATAATCCATACCTACATTATAAATTCGAAAGTAACTCTGTCTGTCTGTCTGTCTTTTACGCAATCAGGGCCAAACCTCTAATTTAATTGCGATAAAATACTCATATAGAAATACTTGAAGGTCTCGGGATGAACATAGGATACTTTTTTTTCTCATATTTGTAATATTTTAGATATATACCAATATATTAAAATATTTATTAATTTGACATGCAATTTATTCCGCCATGTTTATAACAACCGCCGTTGCTAAGCATCGATTTGCAAAGTTTGTTGTTAGAAAACGTCACCCAAAATGAGCTTGCTTAACGCATCTCTCTATTGAAAACTGAAAAATAATTTCATAAATATTCGTATAATTCAAGCGGGCGTAGCCACTTTCGGGTCCACTAGTCTACTATAATTAATTGCAATTTAACCGGCTTATCAAATATCTACTGTAAAAAAAACAAATTTAAAAAAATATATCTTGGTCCATTTTTCATATAACAGCTTTTATAAATGTTTTATAGGCGCTATGAAATGTTTCGAGCACGTTTTTTATGATGGTTTCGCTTTTTATTTTATTGCTATCATAAAAGGATCACATCGAATTTCTTCGCGCACGGAATAGCAAGTGGCCAGATTTAATACGACAACTCATGGTGTATAAAATTATAAATTAAAAAAATAATTAAAAGACATAACTGCAGCTTCACGATGGCGGTTGTAGGTTCGATCCCACTCGGGAGAATCATTTTGATATGATGAATTATTTTCATTTTCTTACCCTACCCTAGACAAGACAAGGCATGGCGTTTAGGTTCACTGCTCAACACGAAAAATTAAACGAAGTTTTAACACTAGGTTCCTTCAGTCTGCCCTGCTACCGCATCAAATTTATTTAATCAAGTTCTATTTCGCAAAAGTAATAGGAAAATGTGGTTTGGCTAGCTTACATGAATGTGAAGCTTTAATTTATTTACTTTAACCAAATATGGTCTATATTTGGTTAAAGCAAATTATTATTAAGGCCATCTGATGGAAAGCACGATGATTGTAGGTTCGATCTCCATTCGGTGTATTTTTATATTTAAATTTTCACGCTCTAACAGTAGAAACAAATAGTAGGTGTAGGTTTTCTCATCGGTTCATAAAATATGTAAAGTGAAGTTTTCTAATATTTTTTACTGATAGAATATAATATAGATAGCTTAAGTGCCCCTGTTTGAGTAAAATATTAACACGACGTTCTCAAAAATTGTAATACACTTATAATTAGGTATATGTTATTATGGGTAACGCCGTTACCGCTAACGATCTCGAACACAGCATCCGTGCCATTGAGATAACTTTGAATGTTGTATGTAAAGGGGAATCAGCGTGTCGCTCTTCCCCATAACATTATATTATATACTTACTTACCATACATATATTATGGAATGATAAGCTAATATTTTTTTCTTTGGAACATGGCGTTTGCTTTAGGACGTAATATAGCCATTCTCGTTTTTTTTCCGTTACCGTAAGAATTTTTGATAAATCTTATCTTAGTCGGCACTCCACAACCTTACTATATTTAAAATTTTAACTTTGTAAATCCAGTAGTCACTCAGTAATGGGAGAGTTTTATATACTCAATTATAATTTTCATTAAACTAAAAATCCGTTATAGTGTAAACCAGAACAACAAAAATCTTAGACTTCAAACACTGCTATTGGACGCTTGAAATCTGTCTGCTTCGCGATATTAGACTTCAGTTCGCACAAATTGACGACCTTCTCTACAAAACTTATTCTAGGCCAAGAATAAAAAAAAATATATCATAGACAAAAAAACTATAATGAAACAAACCGGCCTTATACCCCGCAGATAATCTGACATCTACCGGAGCCCGGCTTTGTACTTCATCCCCTCACAAACTACGATACGTGGTGCGCATTTATTATAACTTGTATTGTAATAAATATAATTTTAGAGATTAGATGTAAGCTGTGTAAGGATAAACTTTGTTATTACTAAATAACTCGATATTATGATATAATCGAGGTATAATGGAACAGTGTCAATATAAACGCGACGGATGAAGGTTCGATTCTCAGTCGTGGTAACATATTTTAGCTTCACACTACGGTTTCTCCATACCTCTTTCGTCTCGTTCGCTGTCATCAACTTCTTCATAACCCACCTTTCCATACATTTTCTCGAACGCTAGTCAACTGAGGTAACTAAAATATTTTCGATTTTTCAATCAGGTGAGATAAAGTGCTGTGATTGATATCGATACGCAATGTTTTGAATGAAAAACGAAGCATCTAGGACAAGCATTATTTTTCTTAAAATATTTAAAATTAATTAAAATCTAATTGTTTTGTAGTTTAAATTGGATTTTCTAAGTAGTGTTTAAAAAGGCTATATTAAAGTAGGTGGTACAAGAACCGAATATCCCACATAGTGTAGACAAGATATCATGTACAAAGGAATTTGCTAGCGACAACGATGCTCAACAGCGTCTTTGCTTAAAAGGCTATACTCTGGTAAAGTAGTTAGCTCTGGTAAAGTAGTTAGCTCTGGTAAAGTAGTTAGCTCTGGTAAGCAGGTTTCACTATACAAATACATACCATGCATTTTATAAAGGCCGTCATAGCGCAGCGGCACAGTGAGTGTAGACGCGACGCCTGTGGGTTCCATTCTCACTAGGGAGAATGAATTCTTTTCAGTTTCTTAGATAACGAGACGAAACACTGTTAACCTCTATATATTCTATGCTATAAGAAAGATAAAGGATGAAAGCTAAATAAATTTCCTCTTTAAGAATTGTGACGAAGCGTCTATTTCCCTCTGGCTACGGGATACAGCGTGAAGCTGAAAAAAATTGCAACCTACGACCACGAGCAAAATTAAACAAATTACAACATAACAATTGGGCTACAAGAGTGTTATATGTCAGAAATAAACGGTCTAGTATAGTAATATATGACAATATTGATAGTTTACCTGAGGGATATTGGACTTCTGACAGTTTGATGTAAGGGAGGACAAGCGGATGACAAAGGCTCAGTAACTATGAGGGTTTCGTTGACAAATTTTTGAAACGCTCTCCTAAGCCTTTACTTGGTAGCTTTTTGGGTTCACAGAACATATATCTAACGTGAAATATATAGAGATAACATTCGGATAAGTTACTCTTATATGGATTGTTAGATTATTTTAATGAATGCAAAAGAGAATCCTGCACCTAAAAAAGTTTCATGAGTTTAAATTCTGTTCTGTCTTGTCCAAAAAGTCTGGTTCCACTAAAATATATATAAATTTCTTCTACTTCCTGCCAACCCACTTTCAACTTACAAACCACGCACGGCGGAGACTACGCGGCGAAGAACCCCGTGGTATATAGATTCTTTCTAGAGTCTAGAGGAGACACCAAACTGATAGGGGAACAGAATACGGAATTCAGGCATTACGAACCGATTTCTCAAAATTCTAACGACAAAAAGCAGCATTTTGCGAAACTAATAATATACAAAAAACTTTAATAATTTATAACGTAACTCTTCCATAGTGTATCGGTAATGCTCGCTTCACGTGTCACGGGTAATCCCCGAACTGAACGAGGTAAGCGTATGAATAATTAAGAGCAGCCGTTTAATTAAATATTCTTTGTATATTATGTACACGCGTATATAAAATTACAATGTTCTGTTGTTCTGCTGTTTTATATACTGTTACAAATCGGAAGCGGTTAACGTTTTAAAAAAACAAGATAAAAACTCATACACTTCATAATATCTAATGCCGCTAATGCAGACGAAGGCGAAGAACAGATTGTACACCTATGCCAAAAATAAATAAATTCACTTTTCCTTAAACAGGAATTAAATCCACGACCATGGCATATAAACTCTTTCCAACTATGCCACAACGACTACTATCTAGTTTATTAGTATTTCATTTCAATTTCGTGTTTTATATACAGTTATGTCTGTTTTCCAAGAATTTTAATTATGGCAATGCATTCGCTTCTATTTACATTATGATGACGACATATTTAGTTAGATGCGGAGTTTGTTCAGAAGTTGAATGAAATGGTCTCGTATTAAGGTTGGCTTGTTCCATACAAATGCACACATTAGAATATTATATACGCCGTCGTAGCGCAGGAGTGCACTAGAGTGCGAATGTATACACAATGATTATTGGTTCGGTTCCCATTTGAGAAAATGAGATACTTAATATTTTCATTTCCTCCCTCTTAAAACAAGCAGCGTGAAGCTGTTTGAATGAAACTACTTTTGTATTTAATTAGTATTTTTGTTTGTGTGGCCTTTTTTCTGTTCCCGTGATTGACGCCATTGATGGCATTCATCAATACCTCAAAAAATCGGCTCAAAAAATCGGAAACTGGATAACGGTATTCTAATGGAGAACAAAGTGACTTAACACTATGTCCCCTCTTTGTACGCTGCTATGTGCGGGATACAGAGTGAAGTAAAGATAAAACAAATCTGTAAATAAGATATATAAATTTTAATTAAACTTATAATTGTCTAATGTAAATAGAGAGTTTTAATTAAACTTTAACTATTATGTCTCTCGAATAACGATTACAAAAGTTTAAAGTACTGTAATCTCTACAAGGCTTAGGTATTTTTCCTTTTATAATCCTGCGGTTATGCTTATCTAAATACTTTTGATAAGGGTTGGTACAAATTTATAACGCTAATATTATTTTATTTTACTTTTTATGTTTTTCAGTGCTTCACACAGTATTCTGCACATAGCAGGATGAGCAGAGGGAATCTAGTGTTGAGACACTTCGTAGACTTCCGTGCCCCACCGCTGAATTCTTGAAGCAGTGGCGGAATTCAACGCCGCGCTTTGCCTCGCTACCAGAGCGAGGAAATGAAAATATTTAATGTTTAATTAAAATAAATAAATTTTATTTAGCTAAGCTGAGTTGACAATCACCTTACGAGTCTATTTGTATAGTATTTTCACTTAAATTCTATTAAGTTTGAACTGAAACCACTGTACTGCAAAGTGTGTGGCTAAAGTTTCATACGGGACCGCAAAGTACAGGCAACTTCGAGCGCGACATTTGACTTATTAAACTGATTGGAGGCCAATTTAATTAGTTTCATACTATACTAGCTTTTACTGCGGGTTCCCCCAAGTGAGCTAGTGGAAGTTACTGATTGTGAAAGTGGTAAGTCCGTCTGCAGGTATAGTGGGTTTGCTTTGAAACGATAAAGTGGTATAATATATGCTATATTCTTACTCGTTGAATGGACTATCTTATACAATAGTTCCTGGGATCAGCGCGGTCAACGAAACAAACTCTAATATTAGTGTAAATTAATATTAGTTGTTGACCGCAACCTAGTTTGCGCTTACATCAATTCAAT